>CAEGAE010086992.1:0-15491 GCA_903067095.1 Girardinus metallicus | reverse complement strand
TTGTAAAAACAAATTTCTTCATAGTGAAACTGTGTGGTTTTGATATTATAATGACATAGAAATTATTAGTAAAAAATCAAAAAATCAGCTCCACTGGGGCCCTAAGCGGCTGCTTAGTTTGCTTATGCCTTGGAGCGGCCCTGGTGTGATCACTCTCTGCTTTGTTCTGCAGGTGCGTTGGACTAAGACAGCAGGTGGTTCCTCGGATAGTCAAGGAAAGTTGTCGCTGAAAGGTGGAAGTCTAAAAATTGAGAACATCAGTCGCCACCAGGGAGGGCGCTACTACTGCAAGGCTGAGAATGGACTGGGATTCCCGGCCATACGCTCCATACGAGTGGATGTCTACTGTAAGCACTCAAACTGAAAAAGGCCTATCTAGTTCTGAATAAATGCAATGTTTACTTTCAAACAAACATTTTAGTCAAAATATTTTTAAGACTTCGGATAAGTGAGCCTCAATAGGGCCTGTAAATGTCTACATTTTTATTGATCTTAGAATCAATTATAATCAAGAAACAGTGGCTCTTATTTATTTATTTTTTTACAGATATTTACAAAAAAATTTGGTCAAAGTGAAAACTGATTTTAGTTTTTTCCCAATCATTTATTGAAGTGTTATGTTCTTTATACACAAACATACAGCATGCAAACTTTCTGACGCCCCACATGGCTATCATGATGTAACACATCTATTCATTAAACTACAAATAATAAAAATAGATTATTATTAATGAGAATAATAATAAATAGAATAATTAATAGTAATTATAATTATAGTAAAATAAATAAATAAAAATAATAAAAAGAAACAAGGGAAGAGGGTTGGGGGGAGTTAATTTTTCACACACCATCATTCCTCCAGCCATTTATTTCTGTTGTCTCCAAAAAATGACTGCAGATACTTCAGATCTTCCAAAATTCTTCTACCTGCTTTTTTGTTGTGTTACTTATCTTCTCCAAGGTCAAATACAAACACGTTCCATTTTGACATGGTACATATTTTTTCAGTTTCCACAAATGGAGTAGAGATCATTAAGCCTCCAGAAAAGTTTTCTAGCAGCCATGTGCTTTTAGACGGGTTGAATTGCCTAAAATATATATGCAATAAGCATATTTTTGGGTTAAGTGGCACCTTTTTTTCCAATTATTTGACAAACAATTATAAAACTTTCTTCTAAACAGCTAGTTTTTTAGAGTATTCTCACATGCAGTGGAATAAAGATAATTTCTAATGCTTGCATTTAAAATATGTGTAAGGGATGTTAGAGTTTAAACGGAGCAACCTGGCTGGGGTACTGCACCATCTTGTTAGCCATTGTATTGTAGTAGTTTACAGTTGTGTTTTGGTTTGTGTTTGAGCTAAACTATGTGTTTCTGACCACTCTTCCAGGCTTCTAAGATATTATGTGATGGTTCTTTCGAATTACTCACAAAGAGATTAAAGAGAGTAAAGAAACCTGCTCCTTTTAGAGTGCAAGAGTTCAATGTGAACTCATGCAGGTAGTTTCAGACTGGGACCCTGACTGCTCAGAATACAGAGTTTTTTTGATTGGGATCCCAGATTGTTGAGTTGTTTTGGTAGTTAGATTTCCTTCTGGTTGTGTTATTATTTGTGTTACTTTCTTACTTTGGTTAGATTTGACTGGTTCTTCTTTGTGTTTCTAGTTATGTTTATTTTTTAGGGTTATCCATTGTCACTCTAGTTTAATTATGTTTCTTTAGGGTTCCCTTGTGTACCCTCCCTCGGCCCCTGTGCCACTTCCTGTCCTGTCTCTCGTCTCAGTCTTCCTCCTGTTCATTTAACTCATCTGCCTAGGTCTTTTGTTCTTCATTCAACCTCCCCAGTATTATGCCTTTCTTTTACTCGCCTGATCCTCTCATATACTCCTGCTATTCTTCCTATCTGTATCTGTTGTCATCTTCCTCCCGGATTTCATGGCTATGCAGCTCTCCACACCCTTATCCCATTTAGATTTTTGTGCAAGTTTGTTTAATCATTTCATCACTACTCGACATTCCATGCCTGCTGCATTTGGGACCACTCAACAACATAGCAAAGCTTCTCAAATGTAGCTATTTTAATTAATTCTTTGAGGGTATTATATATTTTGTGAGGATCTTGGGTTGTTTAAGTTGGTTTTGCTCATTTCTGTGTTCCTTAATTCCTTTTTTCAATTCAATCAGCCTTCTTTCTAGTTATTTGTTTCTAGCTAATATTGTTACTCTGATTTAATTATATTTCTAAAGTGTAATTATTCATTAGTGTTTGATTCATGTCCTAGTCTTTTGAGTACTCTCCCTTGCCCCCTGCACAATTTTTTCTCTCTCTCTCCTCACACCTGCAACCTGTTAACCCTTCAGCCATGGTCTTTTGTTCCAGCATTAACTCTTTAAACAAGGGTTTAAATACTCTGAGAGTTAATCCTGTTCACAGGATTGTTGTTGGGAAGCTTGGGTTTTGGGTTTCTGTGGGGGCGCAGTTTTTTTCAGTTGCCCACCAGAGGGAGCCAGGAGGCTGTTCTCCAACCTGATCCTAGGTGCTGATCAGACACCACCCGATAGTGCTTCTACCTCATCAGCCAGAAAATAAAGGTCCTCCAGTGCCTTCCATGGTACTCTGAGCCTGTCCATGTCTGAGCTCTCTGAGCTTTCTAGCACTGCGACTTGCCTTTGTGATCCCCTTGGACATATCATCAGCAGTCCTCTGGGTGTTACCTTTTGTTGCTGCCTGGATTCCTTCTCGTGACATCAGAGCTTTCCTGTAACAATCTCCTGATTCAAGTTTCTACACTGGTGACCTCCCTCTTCTTCCAAAGCAGTGCTACTACCTGTCCACCGTCCAATTCTACCGCCACTGCAGCACTCCACACCTCTGATCTCAGATCTACACATTCATTGGCCAACACCCCCTACTAGGACCCAAGCCCCGGTGAACCTTCAGTCTACTTCAACTCTGCTCCTGGCGGATAACCCACATCATACCAGTAACAGCTCCATTTCCATTAACATCTATTTCAACCATATCTTTGCTCACTTTTTCATCTTCCCCCTTCTTTAGTGATCCAGCCCGCCCCAGATTTCCTGGTTCCCAGACAAAAGACGCACAATTAATATTCTTCAATAAACTTTATTTTACTGATTTTCCAGTGTCGTTCTGCATATGGGTCAAAGGTTTCGCTTCCAACATGACACTAGCTGGTTCCTCCTATTACACCTTGTGGCTTTTTGGGTCCTGGTTTGTTTGTTCTTCTTTGACTCTTTGTGATTTTTGCACGTTTTTTTTTTTTTGGCTATCATTTTGTCATTAAATCTAACACATCAACTCAATGTCACCATGCTGCATTGAGTTGCAGCATGGTGCAACCCAATGCACCATTGAGTTGCACCACTAGTCACTAGACATACTAGTACTAGTGACTAGTATGTCACTAGTACTCACCATGACATAATTAGACCTATGTTCTTCAAATCACATTATAAATGAACTCTGTCACATGATGAGGGGAATGGTGGTGCCATATGAGAGCTCTGAACCCCCATCAACAAAATCTCCTAACATACTAAGTAAGTAAGTCATCAGCATAAAGCAAGGCTTTAGCTTCAGGACCATATCTTTGTTTGTGAACAATAGTTGCGTTTGAATGGTTGCAATCGCAAGCAGTTTAATGGGCGATACACCCGTCATGTTGAGCAAAAAAGGGAGAAATATTTTGATTGAGTGTTGTTGGTCCTTCCTGTCGCCTGTGGATGATAAAAAAGTGTCACTGAGAACTAATTTTTCAACAGAAATACAGGGTTTCCTCCAGAAAACTTGCTAAGCCCGGTGGTCAGGGTGCTGAGGCGGCCTACTGGTGGTCCACTGTGTTTTTGTATTAAAAGATGTTAAGTAGACAGGAAAGGTAAAAATATTACTGGGTAATTATATTTTACAGGAAAACATCGCCAATGAAACGATATTTAAATCCACAACTAGACAAGAAAAAACAACAAGACAAGAAATACAATTAAAATGAATATCAATTATGTGCACTTCTTTTGAATCCAAATTAGTTAGCAGTTTCATAAGACCCCACAGGACTTCAGAGGCCCCATGAATGCTAATATTTTAACACAGACCACATATATATATATGTAACATTTGTTTATTGAGATGATCAATGCTGCTAAATTTGATTCAATTTCAGCATACATAAATTAAAATATTTTAAATTAACATTTAAATGTAAGATTTTAAGGAGCTGGCAAGTTTACTTTGTAAAAGTTCAAAAAACAATCTTCATAGTTAGATTGTTTTGTTACCATAGCAACAATCTGATGGTGTGAGTTTAATCTTCGAGTTTGAGCTTTGTTTGTTCACAAATACAAATTAGTAAACTAAAATTATAACTGAATGTTTTTAGGTTGGCCAATTAAACTACTCCCCTTCTCCCAGATTTCAATAAGTTTTACACAGAAGCTGTTAGAGGTGCTGATGTTTTTAGCAACAAGAGGGGCCCCTAAGTCAAATTCTGCTCCAGACCTCATACAGCCTTGGACTTGCAGATGAGTTAAATCCACTTCACTGCGCGCAGAGATGCACAACAAATGGCTTTAATGTGGCTTTAGTAGCTCTTCCATTTTGTGTCTGTTGAGTTTTTTATAAGCATCACGTATTGGTTGCTCAAGTTTGTGGGGCAAGTCCTTCTGATCTCTGCGCTGCCGCAAGCATTAACTCTGAGTGGACAAAGCATTTGGTACAGTTTCCAGGGACCCAAGAACGCTCCTCCACAGACCTCTGCCCTTATTTAATCATCCATAATTCTCGGGAGTTGGACGTCTTATCTGAATCTTGGCATAAAACCTGCTTAAATTCCCTCAAAAATTCATCGAACGTACAGCCAAAGTCTGCAGGCGTAGGAAACCTTGCTTCTGCCCGGTCTAAGGCTTGCCCAGTCAACAGAGAGATGATAAAAGCTATTTTAGCACCATTGTGGGAAAAACGTCTAGCGGATAATTGAACACAAGAGTGCATTGTAAAAGAAAACCTTTACATCAGTTTATATCACCTGAGAATTTTTCAGGAGTAGGTGGACGGATCTCAGAAAACGTGGAGTATACCGGTAACTCCGAACTGGGAATGGAGGCTGGAGCTGGAGCGGAGGTCTGTCGGAGAGAATTCTGTAAAAATGTAAACATTTCTTCAAGACGGCAATTTGTTTAAACTTGGCAGGCACTCAGGTAGCATAAGGCGATATGACTTTGAATTAGTGAATGTTGTTCTGCCATGGCTCTCCTGAGAGCGTCTGTGGGGTTTGACTGTTGGCCTGAGTGTTCAGTCATGTTTTATTCAAGTCTTTTTGCCCACATACAGAACGCAATCAGGAGAATAGGAAATCAGATAAATAAAATTTATTTCAACAACGATAAAATATGAGAGCGTGTGGTTCTTGTCTTGTGGATGGAAGCCTGGGTCGTCGGCGCTCTAAAGACAATGGGAGAGAGATGGTGAGTTGATGGTGAATCAGACAAAGGGACTTCAGGGGAAAATGATCTTACTTGGTGTGATGATGAGTTTCCACCAGGGGGGAATTACTGGGGTTTCTGGGGTAGTGGTCTCTTTGCAGGGGTTCTTGAGATGATCCAGGTTCTAGTGTGAGGTCCAGACAGAGAATTATTTGGAGGTAGATGGTAGAGGCTGCGGTGGAGGGCGGACAGGTAAGTTCTTGAGTGGAGAGGCAAGGAGCGATCTCCTTTTTTTTCAGAAGAGGCGGAGAGGGACTCAGGCAACCAGTGGGTAAAATCCACGGCATCACGAGGGGGGAAAACCAGAAAGCCAGGAACTTGGGCTACACAGTGGGTAAAGCCAAGGTGCCACAAGGAAACACCTGAGAGAGAGGAAACAGAAAAATATTACTTGAAGTGATCTCAGAAAACTCAGAGAGCTGACTCAGAGTACCATAACTGGCAAACACTCAGGCGTCGAAGTGCTGGTGATGAGGTGATTGATCATAGGTGTGCTGACTCAGTCCGCCGGCAGACAACAGAAAATCCCCACAAAGAACCAAATCCCGGTTCAGCGGAAAGAGAATCTTTATCTTTTTTCAAAAGAAGGGAAATGGTGGCCTGACTAAGGGTCTGGGGCAAAACCACCAAAGCAAAGGCTTCATTGTACACATTTAATAATAACGGTGACAGTTTACCCCAAAATCTTTTGTAGAACTCTGAGGGGTACTAGGCACGGCCACTTGCCTCCCCAAAAAGACTGCATTGCTGCATTAAGTTCCAATGGCGTTATGCGTTTCCCCAGGCTAGTGGTAGTGAGCTGTTCAATAGTTGGAATATCCAACTTAGAAATTGTCAAGTTCTGCAACTGAGGGTGTAAATTCAGATGAATGAAGTGATTTATAAAATTTCTCAAAAGCAAGGTTGATTTGAAGTGGGTCCATTGTCATGCCTGTGTCTGTTTGAATCTGAAGAACTTGCCTTGAAGCCAATGTCTGTTGAATTTGATGTGCCAGTAATTTGCTGGCTTTATCACCATGTTCAAAAAATTGTGCACTCGATTGTAGCATGGCTTCTGTAGTGTGGTGAGTCATGAACATATCAAATTCAGACTGCAATAACAGGCGTCCTTTATAAATATTTGGGGAACTAAAGGTTGCATGCATACTATCAAACTGTGAGATTTGCTGCCTAATTTTAAACAATTTCTCATTTCTTAGTTTCTTCTCATAATGAATATGAGATTATGTCTCCCCTGACAAAAGCCTTCAGTGATTCCCAGAGTACAGCAGCAGAGACCCCTTTTTGTCTATTAATAGACAAACAATAAATCTATCTGTTTTGAAAGATATTTTGTGAAGCTGCTCATTGAGAGAAGACGTGTTTAGTCGCCATGGAGGGCGTTCGGGCAATAGTTGGTTTAGTTTAATATCCATTAGAAGCGGAGGTGAAGAGAGAGCTGAGTCAAAAAGCGAAGCTCTCGATTTACCGGTCGGATCTACGTTCCTACACTCATCTATGGTCATGAGCTTTGGGTCATGACCGAAAGAACGAGGTCTCGCATACAAAATGGTTTTCTCCGTAGGGTATCTGGGCTCTCCCTTAGTTTCTCGGATGACCGAGAAACTCGGTCATCCGGGAGGAACTCAGTAGAGCCACTACTCCTTCATGTCGAGAGGAACCAGTTGAGGTGGCTCGGGCATCTGGTCAGGATGCCTCCTGGACGCCCCCTTGGTGAGGTGTTCCGGGCACGTCCCACTGGGAGGAGGCCCTGGCGAAGACCCAGGACACGTTTTAGGGCCTATGTTTCTTGGCTGGCCTGGGAAAGCCTTAGGATTTCCCCGGAGGAGCTGGAACAAGTAGCTGGAGAGAGAGAAGTCTGAGCCTCTATTCTTAAGCTGCTACCCCCGCGACCCGACCCGGATAAGCGGAAGAAAATGGATGGATGGATAGAAGCGGAGCATGATCAGAAATAGCTAATGCATGATATCTACAACCTAATAACAATGGCAGCAGTCTATTGTTGATTAGAAAAAGGTCAATGCGAGTAAATGTATGATGCGCAGATGAAAGAAACGAATACTTCTTTTTAGAAGGATTAAGAAAATGCAGTGTTTCTGACACGGCAAGCTCCTGCATAAAGGATTGAATAGTTTTGGCCGCTTGAGAGTGTGTAGCAGGTTTAGAAGGATCTAAGTTAGGATCAAGCCAGCAGTTAAAGTTCAACACACTATTATAAAGTAGTGTGTTGTTAGAGCTGGAAAACGGGAGAAAAAGTTTTTATAGAACGCCTCATCATCACAGTTGGGTGCACAAATGCTAGCTAGCACTACAGATTGACCCTGGATTGTCCCAGTAACAATGACGTACCTGCATTTTGGTCCAAGATACATTGATCAGAAAGGAAAGGGACTGACTTGAGTAGAACAATGGCTATACCACTGGCCTTACTGGAGAAAGAAGAATGGAAGAGCCACTCCTCAGTTTCAAGTGCTCGATATTTTCTAAGTGAGTTTCTTGTAAAAAAATAACTTTTGCTCCTAGCAAAAGTTATTTTGCTTCTGGTGAAGGTGGTATAGAACTTTGCCAAGTTAGACAGGGTTGTTGAACCCTTTACAATTAAAACTGACAAACTGGAGATCCCTCCTATCAAGGATGAAGACATAACAGAATGTTAAATAGCTTAAGAGTGTACCAAGCAATCTGAATCTTTGGCTGACAAATGAAGTGGGTGGGAAAGAAAGCATAAAACAGTTGGAGGTGCTCTAACATAAAAAGCATAGCAAACATAAGAACATAGAAAACACACTGAACAAATCGCAAAACACCCCCCCCCCAAATGGGATACGAGAAACCCACCACCCAAAATGAAAAAACCCATAGCCTGACCCTCAAAGGTCCGTGGAGAAGTCTGTTGAGAAAAATTAAATAAATCAAAAATAAGTCAATAAAATAGATGATTTAAAAAACAGAAAAAAGAAACAATAAAAAAAAGTCATCAAAGCATTACCATGTCTTGAATGAATAATTATGGTTACCCCTCTTCTAACATTTTAAAGATACTGTAGCGTTATTGCAGAGCCTCTAGGGATACAGATCAAGCCCTAGAAACATTATGGAGCCAATTTTTAAACAGAGTCCGGGGCCACCGCATTTTCCAGGGTCCTGTCTATGAAGTCCATGGCACAGAAGCTTCTTCAAACCAATGAATCTGTCTATTTGGCACAGTCATCCGTAAAATGGCTGGGTAGAAAAGGCCTAACTTAACACCTGGGCAGGAATGGAGCACTTTCTTGACGTTAGTAAAGGCAGCCCGCTTGTTTGTGACAGCAGTGGTGAAATCTGGAAAAATTGAGATCCTTTTCCCACTATACAGGAGAGAAAGGGACATTCCAGTCTTTCGCAGAATTTTGTTACGTTGCTGAAACATGTTGACTCTGACAACAAAAGGACATGGGAATTCCCTGTCTGAAGTCTGTCACAGATGGTCTGATGAGCTCAGTCCAGCATCGGTCTAGCCAAAGTAAGTCCTGTAGCAAAACAGCCATAAAATCCGACCGGGGGGTGCATTCGGATCCCTCAGGGGTACCAATCACACGTATGTTTTTCAGTCTAGAGTGCCCTTCTAGGTCTTCGCATTTTTTTGACAAAGAGTTCATCATATCAAAGAGACCTTCGTTTCTAGGCTAATTGGCTTGTCTCTCTGGTCCTCAGAGAGTGCTCAAAAGGCTGTCCTAATTTCACAATAAAGTATACTGAAAATAATTTTTGTCAACCGGCACTTTGGGTGATTTATTTTTTTTATGGACATTGGGCTTGTCCAATGAAATCTCTCAGTCCTCCTTGGCCCGCCTCTCCCCCCTTTCTCGGGTTTTAAATTTCCCCATTTCAGCCAGTAACCGGAGTTGGACAAAAGTAAGCAGATATGATGGGGCTGGTCAGAAAAATTGCGAGAACAAAAACTAAAAAGCACCTGAGCCCATTCAGTAAAATGTGTCTAATTAACCGATATGTTTAGCACACCATCTTTGACCACTGAAGCAGACTCAGGAGTGGAGAAGGAGGGAGAATTAATACGTCTGAGGATGATGATGAGAGAGACATGACAAGGGACAGATTGAGGAGGAGGTCAGATTAGCTGCTCCCTGCACAGTAAGAGTGGAAGTGTTCGTGAAGAGGGAGCGTTTCATGCAAGGAAGAGGGCAGGTGTGTGTGAGTGAATCAGGGTGGGGGGAAGCCTACAGGTAAACTAGCAGGCAGTCAGAAAAATACTGGAATAACACAGTCATGATCATAGCCCATGGAAATGAAGTCTAGACGTAAATTCCCTGAATTCAAACTGGAAGACTGCTCAGCCAAACATCATGCCAGTCTTCTCATCTCCTCCAATCGTCAAGCATCACTTCCTTGATAAGGTCCAGCTTTCTGTCTTCAGCCACTCCTCAGCTGAGCTTCAAGCAAGCTGTTGTTCAATCTCATTATGCCCTTACGATTGGCGTGTCCTTACTCCTTTTAGTAGAGATGCCAGACTTTTTTCTTTTTATCTATCCTTGAAAAAGCTCCCGTTGCACTGTTAGCATCTGTTCTGATCAGGAGAAGTTCATCCAGCTTTGGGCTTATTTATCCCAAATTGAAGTCGTTGCCCTTTTGCATCATGGGATCTCCTCCAGCTGTCTTCAGCAGCATGTGAACCGAAATCCTCAGCTCCTCAACAAAGCAAGTCCTGCAGCAAAGCAGCAGGGCAGGGGCCCTTCTTCCTCTGCTCCAGCTCTAATCTTTTTCATCGTAGCTCTTCGATGGAGCTATGAAGAGCTCTCCTTCCTACCACCAATGTACAGCTCCTCTCCGTTCCACTCATCTCTTTGGTCATGCGCCATCACTCCATAACATTCTTCAGCTCCAGAGGGCGTTGCCATCAGCTCACCATATCTACAGCTCTCCCTTCTGCTTCGTGATTCAGCACACGTCCTGCATCGCAGCTCCTCACATTGCCTCCTTCCTCGCTAACGCCCACCACACAACATATTCAATATGTAATATGTTATATTCTTAACATATTAAGACGTATTCACCCACGTCTCGTTCATCCTTCATTCTTCAAAGGACGGAGTGCTTGCAATCAGTAATGTTTGAGGATTGGCCATTAGCTTCGCATGGTGGTTAAAAGTAAAATTCTCACACAATAGATCACATCAAAATCTCCAATAGGATTCTCCTATTGGAGATTTTGATTTTGATTAAGACTGGCCATCTTGTCCCAGATGTCCTATTATCCCCCCTCAAGCAGTTTCTTCTCCGTCTTCGGTGCCGTCTGTTTGCAGCGTGCACTTTGCCTAAAGTTGGGGATGTTCATTAATGTTGTATAGTCTTATCCCAATAACATTTTGATTGACAATTTTAAATTTAATTTTATTGATTACAAATAAATTTAAAAAAATCCCAGCTCAGTCCTTATCGGGTTTAATCCATTGGTAACATGTCGCAACATTTTTCTGAGCCACCTTTAAATGCAACATGAGTGCTAAGACACTTGCGCCTGTTTTAACACCTTCAGCAATGGAAACATGCTTGTGCCGTGCAGAACTGCTCAGGATTCTTAGCTTTCTGCAACGTAGGAACTAACATTTATACAAATTTGAGCATAATTACTCAATATTTATACATGTCACTGTTTACATCCTTGTTTATTTTGTACTAATATATATGGCTAGTTTATTTGAAAAGTTACAATAGGTTTGTTTATGTATTTATATGAAAGTAAAAGCTTATTTATTCTTCCCCTCTCCCCCAAAATAAGCCAATGTCCCCCCAGCTAAACTCCTCTGGAGCTGGGGTTAGAGGCTAGTCTTGATCTAAGACTGGCCGTCATCTTGGTTTGTATTTTAGGGTTTATAATCATTTTCCATGTGATGAATAGTGTGTTACAAATGGCATAGTTTCTTTTCCTCAGCAGTCTTTGTGTTTGTTTTCTATAAAGGCTGGGCCATGCAGTCTCAACTGTTCAGTTTTATTTATATATATATATATATATATATATATATATATATATATATATATTCATTTTAAAAGAAATCTTCCTAATTTTGCTCTTTTTTCACACTTTTAAATTATTTTTGTTCTCTAGCATTCTCTTGGTCCAAATCACCACGCAGCTATCTTTCTTAGCATGTCATCCGCTGAATCGTGTTCCTGAGTCTGCAGAAAATTCAGCAGGGCGCCCAAGCAAATCGTGTTTCCAGGCACCCTTAGACTCGATTCCCTCGATGTGTCACTGGCAGTGAACACCGTGTCCCATAGCTCCGATGCATCCCAGTCTCATGAGTCATCCTCGGCTCGCTCATCGTCAACTTTAATCTCTGCTGGATCATTTATATTCGGCATGTGTATCATCTCCAAAGCCGTTAATTTATTTCCAGGTTGCTCATCTCGCATTTCTGTTCCTGATCAGGTCTCCTAGATAAGGCTTCATCTTGCATTTTGCATTCATAGTTGGATTGGCTTCTCTTTTCAATTTTGTGTGACTTATGATTCACCCCAGTTAGAATCATCTGCAATACTTATTATCGTAGTAGCTTCTACCTTGCTAAATGCTTCTGACTCAATTTCCCCATCAACCCTAGTTGCCGATGTAGAGGAAAATTTTAAGGTTACTTTGATTATTAACTGAATCAGTGCATAGCTGTATTATGATTCTTGTGTGATGCATGGGATCATAAAAAAGGCTTCTGAAGCAGGTTCTCTGGCATTACAATGAAGTCATTGGCCTTTTTTGTTAAAATGAAGTTATTGAATTGTTTCTTTATCTCTCATGACGAGCTTGACTCCCCTAGTGAAAGAAGGGGATTTGACATGTTGGGTTCGAGTTTTCTGACCTACATACAGAACACCACAGGAGAGCCGAGTGAAAGAAAAAGGTTTATTATAAAAATGCAAATGTACAGGAGATAAATGTGCAAGCTGGTTCACAGGGCAAGGATTCGGGTTCGTCTGACTGCAGGGAAGAGAATAACGTTAGTGATGCATTCCAGGACAGTGCGGAGAACAGAGTGACAGTGGGTGTTGGTAGTTTGTTACTTGAGCTGTTGAGGATTAAGTTCGAGGGGTAAGTATCTGTAGGGATCTGGGCTTGAATGTCCAACAGCAGGTGAGAATGATCCAGCGTTCCAGTGAGTGTGGCGTTGTAGGTGGTGGAGGCGACGGAGGCTGCGGTGGAGGGCGGACAGGTAAGTTTTGACACGGAGGAGTGGACTGACTGCCAACGATGATCCAGGAACTGTTTGTTTTGACTCCATCTTGAAAGATGAGTGATGAGACTCCGCTATCCTTGGCACCCACCATTCTGGGTGAGTTTATGCAACAAGTAACTGGTGGTGAAGTGCATTCCTCATAGTTATTTCTGTTGTGGTTTACTACTCTCACAAAGTTTCTCTTATTGATGCTGTTGCAGGCACCTCTCGATGCCTGGCTAGGCATTCTCATTCTCTCTCCATGCCTTTCCAGACTCTCAACTCCCACACAGGCCATGTATGCTTTTGAAGGCCTTCTTTGTCAATGTTTTAACCAACTCCTTGCAGGCACCTGATGCCTTCACAGGCCCTCGCAACACCATGCAGACATCCTCAGTTTTTACCAACACCTTGACTGGCACCCTCAAACCTCTCTCTTTCGAATACTTTGAAAGCATTCTCCTTACTACCTCTCAGCACCTCTGTGGTGTCCTCCAACCTTTTCTGGCATTTCTTCTCTTCCCCTTTGCAATCTGACAATTTAAGGGACTCTCGCAGTCCATTTCTCCTCTTCTATTTTAACCATGCAATTTATACCCACTCTTCGCCTCAGCAGGCATGCTCAAACTCCCTTTTCTGTTCCTCTAGTTTTCTTTGTTTATTTGGCTTCAGCTCTGTTCCTGTCATTACTTTATTTTTTGGGGAAAGACACTTCTAATCTTCAAACACAGTGGCTCATTCTCTCTGGCAGCAGTTACCAACACCACATCTTCCTCCTGGGTCAGAGACTTTCATTTGTCAATTAAACTTATTAATATCCACTCTCTTTCTGTGTGTCAGTCTTTCCAGGTTGAATTAATAATGAACACGTTTTTGGATGTTTGTAATAATAATAATGATAAAAATAATTGTGAACTTAAATAGAAAACCTGTAAAGTAAGGGGACAATAGAACAGTTAGAAAACATCTATTAACCCCTTAACCCGCGTGCTTGTTTTCCATTGTGTTTTCAGGGGGTAAGATTTACGGGTTTAAACTCTGAGCCAATAATATCCAGAGAGCGACTTGAGCTCGTTTTGACATGCTTGTATTCTTTCTGGAATATTTCTGACGGGTCAACTCGGAAACTAAATCTAAAGCCACTGATGTGTAGCCGACACGCGTCCTGTTATAAGGATATAAGGCATTTTGGGGTTTGATTTGTCATGAATCCACCAGGGGGGTTAGCGTACCGTTAGAAGGCCGGGAGACAAAGGTGAGATGGTGGTGGGGGGCTGGGAGCTAGTGTACCGTTTGAGTACTGGGGGGGCAGCCGGACGGACAGGGGTGGATGGACAGACAGCGTATTGCAAGAAGGGGGAGGAGTTCTGTACGCTAACCCCCCGGTCTCCCAGATAAGCTATTTCTACCAGAGGATTCCTCTGGTCATTACAGCCTCATTGATGACTGTATGTTGAAGCACTGAGGAGTTACAGTCATTTGAAGTTTGTATGTCAGATGTTGTCCATTTGGACAACACATGCTCAAATATAAACATGTCCAAAATGACATTTCTTTTTGTGCTATTTTGATCAGTCTTGAAATCCATGAGCAGAATACTTTATTCTACAGATTTATTGGATTTCCCAGTCCATACATTCAACACTCAATGTGCATTTACAAGAAACTACTTACAGTTAGAGTATTTTTGACTGCAAAAATAATACATTTAGCTTGTCATCTTCATAAAGAGACCAAGCCTTTGCATGTACTCTAAATTGTTCAAGAACAGCAGCTGATTTAATTTGAGTATACCTTTTCAGGCGCTTTTGGTGATTTGGGGGGGGGGGGGGGCATTAAGGGATTAATACCATTTAAAATATTTAAAAATGACTAGAGACCTACCTTCACTAAATACTATCTGGGGGAGTTGTAGCCAAAATATGGAAATGCTCAACATAGGAAATAATGGCAAGAAAGTTAGGGTTGTATAGTTAAAACCTGCTGTTAGTAACTACTTAAAATGATGCTGGACAACATGGAAAATCTGTTCACTAAGATCAAAACTAATTTGGATAATTGGAGCAAACTGCATTTGACATCTTATGGGGTAATAAAGGTGAGTGTAGCTCATTTGATTAATTATTATACTGGAATGATACTAATTATGTATTCCGCCATATTGGTATCATTCCAAACATTTTCTTTGGAAAGGTGGTAGGTGTCATATCAGCATTAGTAGATTGTGTCAACCAATAAAGGAAGGAGACCTGGCCCTACCAACATAGAACATTATACTGTCTAAGCTAAGCAAACATTGGGAAGAGACAAAAACAGGCTTAGACTGAGTTTTAACTACGCAAGAACTTACCTCTACATTCATCTCTTTCGAGATTATTTTCCAAAAAATAGAAAGCTATAGGAAAAATCTGGATAACCATAAGGCAGTAGAAGATATGGCAAGAAATGTAACATCTCCCCTCAATTCCAAAAATATTCATCTCTATGGTACAACCCAAAAATCTAAAGTTGCAAACAATTTATTAGCCACAATGTTTAAGAAAAAATATAAGAATAATTGGTGATCTATATGAAGAGGACATATTTATGTCATATAGTGGTTTAACTGAAAAGTTTAAACTGGGGAGAAGCAGTCATTTTGGGAGATATTTACTAATTAGAATTTGCATAAAAGTCAAAATGGATCCGCGAGTATCGATACATTAACCCATAGGGGTCCATAGGTTTATAGGTCTTTTTAACATGTCTGATTTGTGACGGCGTAGCAACAAAACGCCGCCTCCC
>CAEGAE010086981.1:0-32517 GCA_903067095.1 Girardinus metallicus | reverse complement strand
TTGACAGGAAATTAGGGATTGAGAGAGGGAGAAGACATGCGGCAAATGTCGCCAGGCCGGGAATTGAACCTGCGACTTCCGGCATGAGGACTAAAGCCTCCATATGTGGGTTGTGCTTTGCACCTGCGCCACCACAGCACCCCCCATGACTAAAACATTTTACTTTGTAATTTAACTCCTTGAAATTGGGCCTCTGTCTCTTTAATAACTCCTGCTCTTTCTGAAACTTCGCTTTCAGGAAGTCATCGCAACATGACTCCTTTATTAATCCTTTAACAACTTTTTAGCTTGTATTGCGAGTTCAGCAGGTGTACAGTTCCACCAGCTGTTTGCTAATTGCTGCTGGTTAGTCTGAAGGAGCTGAGTGGGGTGGTTGCGGGGGTGAGGTACTCTGTGACTGCAGCTCTAAGGAGGAGCTGCACCTTGTAGGTGGGGCTAGGTCCAATCAGGCGTTTTTTAATCTCTGAATGGTTGCCACAGAGATTAAAGGATTTCTCAAACATGCATGTAAGAATCAAAGCATCACTCCAGGTGTGGTTTTGATGAGGGAATAACATTATTGCATGATGCAATGCTTAAAAAAAGTTGATTCTAGTTATTTTTTTAAACTGGAGCAGGAAGTTTTCGGTCAGCCATGACTAAACGAGGTGGCCGTAGTCCACCTGCTCAGATGATACTCACATAGAGGTGGAAGTGCAGGAAGTAGGCGAGCGGAGTGGGCGTGGCCTCTGGAAACTGCTGCAGCAGCGTCTGCAGGTAGAGCTCCAGCTCCTTCTGCCGCCGCTCCACGAGACTCTTGGAGTTTTTCCCCAGGATCTTCTTGGGAGGAAGCAGACGGCGGTCCACCTTCTTCTCCGCCGTCAGCTGCAGATTCAGGAGGAATACACAGACGATGCTACAGTTTGAAGCCTTTCTCCTCAAATCCAGGCAAATCACAGCCCTCAAAGTGTTCAACAGTTACACGACAAACAATAATACAACTGAAAACTGTGGGGTTGAGATGGGAGGGGAAAGTGTTAAAGCTGCAGTTTGTTTTTATAAAAAAATATATTTTTTACATATTTGTTAAAACTGTCACCATGTCATGGGCTGTTGCTCACCTTCTCATGCAGCTCGTAGAAATCGCTGTAGCGGTGCTTCACCGTCCACCGGTGCAGACCATCCGTTACATCGATGATGTAGACCTGAAGGAAAACAACAAAGCCGTTTCCATTGTTACTGCATCAAAACACAGCAGATCTGTTTAACTGTTACGCTAATCTGGTGCTTGGTTGATGCTGCATTGATGAATCACTGCATCAATGCAGCGTGGCATGGAAGAGAATACCCTGTGGTTCTGCTGAGGTTCTGGAAGTCCAGACTGATTTAGAATGGTGATTGGTGCCTCTGGTGACCTTTAACATCCTTTAACATCCTCTTAGCAATGATTTCATCTGGTGGTCCTAAAGCATTTAGGATTTCATGTAGAGATCTGCGATCAATGTTTAATCTGATCTGAGAGAAAACTTTGGACCACTGAGCAACGCTGGAGAGAAGCTTCTTATGTTGTCTTTGGTTCTGGAATGTAACAGCTGTCTTGGATTTGATGCTGCACATCTTTTTCCTTCCATTTAATATTACAAACTTATGATAAACTAGATTTGATCCTTCCTGAAACTGTAAGCTTTAATCGCTAAAATGTAGGGAAATAAACGCGAGAAAGGCTGTTTCATTAAACAAGACAGAATGTGTTACCATGACAACGGCAGATCTAAACCCTTCGACTGTCAAACGGAGGGGCTGCAGTCTGTCTGAATGTGTCATTTAGCGTCAGTGCTGCTACAGCCCCAGCTAGCAGCCGTACCGTGTAGCTCTCCACCAGCTCCGAACCGACCACAGTCACCTTCCGGGCCGGACCTGCCTCTGGAAAAGGGCCGGGCTCCATCCTGATCCGCGGAGAAACACGCAGAACCGACTAGAGCGTTAAAAAAGCCAACATTTAATTAAAACCGCGTCACAGAGGACCCGCCGCCATGTTTGTTATGATGCAGCAGCGGTTGACCGCTTCAAAAAAACTTTATTAACAATTCTTTTGACAAACAGGAAGTTGTTAAACTGGAATCACGTGATCTGATTTGTTTTCATGTTTCTGTATGTCTGTTGTCTCTGAAACGTATTTTGTTGGTTTTATTCTGGTTTTGCATAGCTTTGACTTTGTTATTTATGTTAAAGATATAATGGACGATGTGTCCGGATTATGCATATTAAGCAATTTCACAAAGTTTTTGACATCAAGAGCCTAATGTGTCATTTTGGGCTATGTATCCTTTTTCTAAATGTATCTTAAATACACTATTACTGCAATTTAATTCCTATTTTTTATTTATTTATTATTGATTATCTATTTATTAACACTGTTAGACCCGTGTTGTAATATCCCCCAAAGAACATTTTTAGGATTAAAGGACATTTTAACTTTGTTAGTACAAAGTTAAAACGTGTATTTATTTATTTATTTATTTATTTTTAGATTGAATTCTATTGTTCTGATTGGACAGGAAACGCAAATAAACCAACAACGGCCACTACTAAACTCAGCAGTATCTCTGATTTAGTGACCCAGATTAATGGAACAAGAAGAAAGTAAAAAATAAAATAAGAAAAATGATAATTGCAATATCTAAAACGTGTGTACATGTGTCACAAAAAGCAAAATACAGCATGTTTTATGTTACATTTAACTTTATAACATTTCCATCAAATCTCCCAAAAACAAAACGCAAGTTTGAAAACGTCATGTTTTATTGTCCAAAATAGAAAACCATTGCACGACTGAACTTCTTTTTGTCGCGTTTATCTACTCCTCCAGAGTTAAAGGTGAATTTCTAGAGCTCACTATAAACTTGTCTCTGAGCGGGTATTCATGCTTACCCACCCTGCGGTTTCACGGATGTTTTTAAAGTGGAGTAATAAATTCCAACCGGATGGTGGCGCTGCTGGAGCAGGGACGGGACAACTGTTCTGAGGAAGACTTTGTTTTTTTTTGTCTTCAACTTGCCCCCTGCCTGATTCACCAGTCGACCTGGTTTCTGATTAATCTTTTCAGCTTTATATTTTGATGATTACTATCATCAAACTTGTTGTTAATCATTACACATCAAATGTGCTGGTCAATATTTCAGTTATTATGGTTGAAATCCAACTTTAAACAAGTGGGGGTATAGTCTTGATTCAAAGGAACTCAGTGTTTCAGCTGTTTTACAGTTTTCTGGAAGTTTGTTCCAAATTTGTAGAGCATAGTAGCTGAATGCTGCATCTCCATGTTTGGCTCCGGTTCTGGATGCAGAGCAGAACCAGAACCAGAAGACCTGAGAGGTCTGGAAGGTTGCAATGACAGCAGCAGATCTTTAAGCCGTTCAGTGATTTATAAACTAACAACAGTAGTCTATTCTCTCAGTGAAGGATTTGAGAACTGGGTGATGTGCTCTCTCTTCCTGGCTTTAGTCAGAACGCCAGCAGCAGCGTTCTGGATCAGCTGCAGCTGGAGGATAGAGTTTTTAATTTGACCTGTTGCAGTAATCAATGCAACTGAAGATAAACTCATGGATGAGTTTCTCTAGATCTTCCTGGGACATTAGTCCTTTAATCCTGGAAATGTTCTTCAGGTGATAGAAGGCCGACTTTGTAACTGTCTTTATGTATTTCTGAAGGTTCAGCACCAGATTTTGGGCCTGATCTCCAGTTTGTAGCTGTAATAACTGAAGCTGCATGCTGATTCTAGATCGTTCCCCTTTAGGTCCAAAGATAATAACTTTAGTTTTGTTATTTCCAGTATTTTTATACAATGTCTCTGAATTTTAAAGTATTACTGTGAATAAAACGTTTATTAATTAGCTCACAATGTCCCACTTTATTAATAAACATAATAGCTTAATTAAAATTTTCAGTAGTTGTTTAATTTGTCTTTAACCTTGCAGATTTAGTGGACGGTGCTCTAATGTGCTGTAGCAGCCACAGAGCTGGTCGGGTTGTTGTTGTCAGACAGGATGGGGGTGGGGGGTGGGGGGGGGGGTTGGGGGAGCTGTGGATCAGATTACAGCAGCTATAACCGAACCGGACTGAACCATCATCAGGCTGCGGAGGGGGGTGAGTTACGCTCTGCTGGAGACAAACAGCTCCATCCGTCTGGGTCCAGAGGTCCAATTATCAGCAGATCCACTGAGATCTTTGACTTTCTGTCATGTTCAGAGGGTTGAGGCTCAACTGGAGGCGCCTGAAGGCACCGCCCCCCTCTCTCTGCAGGAAGTGGACCGATCCAGCTCTTTATGTTGGCTGTGAGGAGGAGGAGGAAGAGACACATCCAGTGCTGTCAGAGCAGGGAGCATCACACTCCCTGACCGGACTCCAAGCAGCCCGACGTTCCCTGAACGCCTCATCAGTTCACTGCATTCACTCTGCACCCGATCCGGCAGCTGATCCAGCCTTCAGACAGGAGAAGAAGAGACATCAGGGGGGGCAGAGAGTCAGACCAGCAGGCAAGCTGCTGCTGCAGGCGGAGGAAGAGCGGGCGATGCACCAGCCAAAGCCAGAGGTCAAGAAGAAAAGAGCCAGAGTGGTGAAAAGGTAGAGCGACAGAGAGGAGGGTCAGCCGTGATCTGAAGCAGAAGCGATGTGAAGCAGGAGGAGGCGGCGAGAAACACAAGAAATGCTCTCAGAGATCATGTGTAGGAGGATCTTCCAGCAGCAGAGGCGACAGGACGAGAAGCTGAGGGACGTCGACATCTGCAGGAAGAGCGGCGAGACGGCCGGCTGGACGGCCGGCTGGACCAAGAGCTGCAGCGGCCGCCTGCAGAGCCGGAGGCAGGGGGGGCCCAGGGCGCGCCTTCCCCGCCACAAGCCACGCCCCCATCGCCCACAGCGCCCCCGCAGGCCGCTGCGGTCCCTGCGTCCGGTCAACGTCCAGGGCAAGGGGGCCCGGGGCATGCAAGCCCCCCAGAACACCAACCAATTCCTGATGCAGGAGAAGTACCAGATGCAGCAGCTGCGCCCCGACTCGGTGGGTGGCGACAGCGGCTGCAGCTCCGACAGCGACCTGGAGCTCACCGACATGGACTCATACCTGGGCGTCCTGGAGAACGCCAGGGGTGGCCTGTTGGACGGCCCCGAGCCGCCGCCGTCTCCGGCACCGCCGGGGCCGCGCGTCTTCCTGCAGGAGGACAGCGTCCAGTACGTCCCCTCAGAGGACGACTTGCAGCTGAGCCACAACTTCATGCAGAGGGACTTCGCTCAGTTCTGCGACTTTCTGGCAGCGTGAGGACGACCTTGTGACCGTAGGAGGCGATGTTGCATTTTAACGCAATGCTTAAAAATACAAAAAAAAAAAAAGAAATACAAAAAAAAAGCCAAACAACAAATAAACAGTAACATCTGATCACTAATATTCCGAATACTTTTGGAAATATTTACATAGACCTGCCACAAAAAACAATTTTGTTGGACGATAAATTGTCTCAAAATTTATTGCTATAATATTGTTAATATTGTTATTTTGAAGTAATTTTCAAGTAAATTAATGCTAATGGCATAATAATTCAAGGTCACATTCTCAAAGATTAAGTTCTATTGAATATTTAACACCAGAACTGAAAGATCTTTTAGATATCCAAAATAAACAAACAAAACAACAGAAACAGCAAATAAAATCATTTATGAATATTGTCCTTCAAAAAGGGCTAGTTGAGACAAAAGACTTTTGTCATCCAAAAGTCTCTGGTAGAAAAAGAGAAAAGAGAAAAACAATAAATAAAGCAAAAGGGATTTTAATTTATCATGTGAAAAATTTATTTATTCCAGCACAAAACAATTAAGTACTTGAGTAGTGGAGTTTAGTATTTTACTATAAGTTACAGTTGGTCACAGTTTCTGATAAGAGCTTTCATATTCTGTGACTGCATATATTCCCTGCTAGTCATAATCTTTGTGGTCAAATGTTACTTTTAATTATGTTTTTGTTATTTTCTTTATTGTTCCTTTTGTTTCCCCCCGACCTGCAAAGGTTACGTTGTTGTTAAAATGCAAAAGCTCCTCCTATGGTCACAGAATATGGTGTAACACCGGCCCGTTTACTGTCCTCACTGAGTCAGAATCTGACCCGACTCCAACAGAACCGAACCAAATGGAGCTGAGTTATTGTTTTCTATCATTTTTATTTGTCTTTGCTGTGGACATTTGGACATAAACGTCTCCTGTCTCTGAGGCGTCTCTGTCTCTTTTTGTTGAACATAAAATGAAATGGTAGGCATGAGCCCCAACAGCCAATCAGCATCCAGCTGGCCAGATCAGGCTCAGATGATTGGCCGATGAGAACTCTGTGAAGCTTGTTACTGTAAACAAAATGACGATGAATAAATGTTTGTTATTATGACTATCTTTGTGGATTTACATGAGTATAAATTATGAATTATTACAACAATAAAATTGTAACATTTCACATAAAACCAGTTATAGAGCTTTAAAACTCCAAAATCTACAAACTCAAGACATTTAAGGCACAAAAATTCTTACAAATATTTCATCAACATAATAAAAATAACATTAAAAATAAATACATAAAAATCCTGGACAGTTTTGAGAACCAAGCTACGAGGAATTCAGCAGACGGTAACCATCTACATCTGATAGCCGTTTAAAATAAATTTATTCACTGTAAAACATAATCGGATGAGTTAAAAGCATTAAAACATCTTTCTGGCTTCCCTGGCCTGTCTTATGTAAAATTTACTTTTTTGAGCTTTACATCATTCTGTAATATTGTTCTCTCATCAAAACAAACGAGACCGTTGCTGCATGTTTGGAAAATCCTTTAATTTCCATGGCAACTATTCAGCTGTGCAAAACAGCTGGGTGGATCTAGCCCCGCCTTTGGGGCGCTGCTAATCCTCAGAGCTGCAGTTCCCAAGCTTCTGCTTCACAAAGCAAAAAAAAAAAAAAAAAAAAAATGTTGCTAAAGGGATAATAGAGGAGCAATGTTGTGTTGTTGTGAAGGTGGAGCTTCAGAAAAAGAGACAGAAACCCAATTTCAACAGGTTAAATCAGGACGCAAAATTTATTTTAAGTCATATTTGATATAATAGAGCATTTTAATAACAATTGATTTGATTGTGCTATAAAATGGCACTATGTGCCTGGAGAATATATAATAATACCCCTGTGGGGTGCTGCGGGGCAGGGGTTAAGCACAACCCACATATGGAGGCCTTAGTCCCCGACATGGCTGTCGCAGGTTCGATTCGCAACCTTTGCCGGATGTCTTCCCACTTCTCTCGTTAACCACTTTCCTGCCAGTTCACTATCAAATAAAGGCCACTAGAGCCAATAAAACCTTTTAAAAAAAATAATAATGCTCCTTTAAAGTTATTTTTGGTGCTTTAAATGGGGTTAAACCCTGAAGGTCATGTGATCATCTACAGATGAACATTTAGTTGTTGGCAGTAGTGGCTCAGCTAAACACAACAGCAGACCAGGTGTATGAAGAGAAAAAATTAGAGAGCAGAAAGTTAAAAATAACAGGAAACGACGCTAATTGGAGAGTAGTAGGAGAAAGTGGCAGAGTGAGGAAAAGAAAATGGTCAGTTTGTCCCAGCAAGAGGAGACGTCCTGCCAGCAGGAGGTTTGACCTGTTCAGCATGACCTCTGACTGCCGAGCGGATCACTCACACGCACACGCACACGCACACAGTAACCCAGGCTCTGTTTGTTCTGCTGCTTATCTTATCTCGTTCAGAGACTCGGTCTCTTTCCACTTCAGCAGTGGTCTTCAAACTTTGTGCCACTTGGGCCAAAATCCTTCAGTCGTAAGCACTGGGAGAGCCAAAAAAAGTACCTTAAAATTAACTTTTTGTGCTTTTTGTTTTATTCATTAATAATAAACTAAAGTCAAATTGTACATCATACCAGATAGAAAACATAAAAAAGTATTGTGCAGTTCTGTTGTCACAAAACAGGCCCATAGTTTCTGATTATTTTAGGACTGATTGCATTGCGTTTGAGTAAAAGTAGTTCAATGTTTGTGGTTCTGGTTTCTCCAAATCTAAGACAAATGTAGAAACGCTGTTAAGATGTTATTTATCTGTAAAAAAAGAATCTTGGTCTACAAGATGAAAAAGTGTCCATTTGTCCATTTCCTATGCTTACATTGAGATTCGGGGCCACAGAAAATCTTTCAGAGCGCAGTAAAAGGCCCCTGGGCCACACTTTGGACACCCCTGCACTACAGCCCTGGTTGTTTCACGGTTTCTGCTTTGTGAGTCAAGCTGTTGCAATGTTTCCTTTGTCTGTCAGCTGCCTCTGTAGACAGGAAGTGAAGTTGATATGATGAACAAATATCAGAAATGCTGTGTGTGTGTGTGCGTGTTTGCGCGTGCGCATATATGTGTGTGTGTGTGTGGTACACACTTTCACTGCTAACAACGCTAGCAGAGATCTGCAGGCAGGCAGAAAAACATGCAAAGTTTACGCTTCAGTCCAAAGGTCTTTTCTGTCTGTGTCAAAGCAACTTGTTATCTTTAACAAGTCAGCGGTTCTCCAAAGGTCTTTTTTTGAGATTTTCCTTTGAAAATGAGTCAATATGTTGCTGAAAGAAAACAGAAAAGATATAAACAGCTTGGAAGGAAAATACGAAGGAAAGCTCAGCCCCGCATTTTCAGCTCTGCACACATTAACTGAAAAATCTGAGTTATTGAAGTGAAAGGGCAGCGATCCAAAAACAAGTTGAGGCAGAGTTGGAGCATAAAGGACGGTGAGGAGTATCGCTGACACTCCCACACAGCAACACAGCTTCATCACCGCAGAGGTGAAGGATTCTTTTCAGTCTCCTCTAGTCCTGAACCGTGTCAGTCAATCAAAGTGGCCATAGATCTAATCTGCAACCCAGAGCCAGAACCCCAGAACCCAGTCTGAACCAGGGTTATAATAGTTTTGAGTTTTTCAATATACTTTTTATTTCACTGTGACTTTTTGTTTAGTTTTAATTTGTTTTTAGGGTATGATTATTAGCTTTTATTAGTTATTACCAGTTAAATATTGTTTAGTTTTATTAGTTATAGTAGCAGTTTTAGGTGCAGAATTCAAAATGCTTAACATATTGTATTGTTTATGCATGTATGCTCTCAACAGAAGATAGCCAGTCCCGGCTATTGTTGAACAACAACTGATTCTGTTGTTCTCTCTCAGCTGTTATTGTCGACATTTTACCGACTACCCAGACACACCACCAGCACCAAAAAAAGTCATTTTCACGTCAAATCGATTGGCTAAAAAATAGATTCATGAACACAAAAGTTACAGATATTATACCCACAAGTTAAGTATGTTTTAGTTGTTTCATAAATGCACAATTTAGTTCCACTTAATTGTAGTTTTCCCCCATTAATTACAGCTTTAATTTATTTCAGTTAATGATAGTGTCAGCTGTGCTACAGCTAATGCTGGCAGTCAGCGGAGAGTTTGAACTTCACTGTTGCGCTCAAAACATGATATTCTTCACTGCTCCTGCCTAATTTATGTTCCCTCTAGTTTAATATTGAAGTTTCCTACTGGATGTTGAAAAATAGCTACAGCCCTGATTAGACAACATTTAATCAGCTTTTATATATATAAAAAAACATTTATGGTCAAATTAGAGATAGCTACTGTGATGGCTTTCCTCTTAGCTATCCCAGATGAAAGTACATTTTCTCCATTTAAAGCTGCGGTATGTAACTTTTATAAAGAATGTTTTGTTTTTTTACATTTTTGTTAAAACTGTCACCATGTACTGACACTTTGCTATGATACAGACAATCTGTGAAAGATTGATCTCCTCAACCTCCTCTCTGAGCTGCTATTGCCTTCTAAAGAAATGCATCGCTCCTGACCAAAAACAACCAATCAGAGCCAGGAGGCGGGTCTTAGCGCCATCAATCAGCAGCCTCATGTACTCAATGCTAAATGTGCTAAAGGCAGAAAAACAAGCTACGATTACCGGGCAAACTTTGTCATCATAGGTGGCTATGCTATCTAGCCTTAGCATCGATGATCATGCTAGGATGAGCAGTGTCATGAGATTATGATGAACAGTGGTAAGACCCGCCTCCTGGCTCTGATTGGATGTTATCACTGGGTGTACTGGGAGAAACTTTTATGTGACAGATTATAACAAAACTGTCCTAACACTATGACAGTTTCAACAAATATGTAATATATATTTATATATTATAAAAGTTACATATTGCAGCTTTAAGGCCGACCTAAATATTCCAAACTGTAAACTTCTACATATAGTGATAAAAAATGCAACTAAATAAATATCCACCCCACTTGACTGAGTTGGTATGAAGTGGGCTGTATTAAGTTCAGTAAAACTTTGAAGATTTTGTTGGTCCAGTGTAGCAGATATTAATATTTTTTATGTAAAGCTGTGATGACATGAACTTAGTCTTAACACAACTGGATCAACAGTTTGCTGTTGATCGTTTGACCAGTTATTCCTAAGTCCAGCCCAGTTTAAGGAGCTACCAGTTGAAACAACACCACAAAAAAGTGTGGCTCTGAAAGCACCGAAGCACATGAAGCCAGATGGAAATTGTGACGGGGGAACCTCGACCAAGGGAACCGAAGGAGTTATGGTCACGTTTCAGAACATCTGAAGTGAATCACAGCCCAAATAGAGAACAACGTGTTCCTTTATTCTTTAAGCAGAACCTTGAACCAATCAGGTGGTGAGAGGTAGTTATTGTAGCTCTGCACTAAAACTAGAAACCCTGGGAGAAACCTCCATTGCCTCAGTGTATGTGTGAATGGGAGATGTGTGTGTGTGTTATGAATACATGAAGCTCAGGGGGAGAAGGAGGAGCGGACAGAGTTAGATGCCAAAGTTTGGAGTGGAAAAGTACAGCCGTTTGTTCCACTGGTATAAACTTCCCTTTGGTTGCACAGTCCAGCCAATCAGAAAGCAGAAAAACACAGCAGGACCAAAACAAATCAACAGTAACTCTGCAGATCTGCTCCCATTTGTAATAAGATTTATTACCCATTATAACAGATTCCATCCAACATGCAGATTCCATCCAACATGCAGCCTCCAGCTTGTGTTTCCTTATCCAACCCATTTTATTGTCTGAAGAATTTAACATTAAAGCTGCAATATGTAACTTTTATGAAAATATTTTCTTACATATTTGTTGTGAGAGTTTGTTCTAAGACAGATAATCTGTGAAAAATATAAACTTCTCTGCCTTCTCCCAGTGCTAACTAGAAACAACCAATCAGAACCAGGAGGCGGGTCTTAGTGCTGTTAATCATTCCCATGCACGTGCTATAGCTTCTCCGGTCTCTCTGTTTCCTGGAAAGAGAGAGACCGGAGATGTGACCCCCGGTCACTGCATATGTGTGAAGACGTCAGGAAGAAGTTGCACTGAGGTGTCAGATTGGGGAATAAAACAGGAATGTGTGAAAAACCTGTTCAGCTCATTTGTTTTGTTATCCTGACTGAACTCTTTAACTTTTCATTTTGGTCCCCCATGTTTTCTTCGCTTATACTCATGAAACATGTTATGTCAAAAGAGGACTTATTTTTTAACATAATTTATCCGATACTTAGCAAAAAGCTATTTTGGGTAATGATAAAGACTCTTAATATGGAGAAAATATCAGATTTTGAATGTGTGTGGAACAATGTTCTTCAGTTATTGATTGCATTTAAGTGTAGCAGTTGACTGGTCCATCAAGGAGCTATATTTGCTTTCTTTAAAACAAAGTTTTGTTGTTTGTGATCAGGTGATCTCATAACCCCATTTTATCTTCAGATTCTTCTTAAAGGGGCAGTATTATGTATTTTCCAGCCACATAGTACCATTTTATAGCATAATTAAGTAACTATGCTAGCTTCTGTTGTTATAAAAATGCTATACATATTAAGTGTGACTGAAACGAAATTTTACTTTGTAATTTGACACCTTGAAATTAGGCCTCTGTCTCTTTAAAAACTCCTGCTCTTTCTAATACTCCACTTTTATGAAGTCCTCACAACATGGCCTCTCTATTAACCATTTAACAATGTGTTTTACCAGCATTGCACTGAAAAGTATATCGTATGAGCTCAGTAGATGTTGCACCAGGTGTTTGCTAATTACTGATGGCTAGTCTGAAGGAGCTGAGTGAGGCAGCAGCTGGGCCTTGAAGGTGAAGCTGGGAGCACTGACAACTAAATGGTTGCCATGGAGATTAAAGGATTTCTCACATATGCACGACATAATCAAAGCAACACTCCAGGTATGTTTTTGATGAGGGAATAATATCATTAATATGATGTTAAGCTAAAAAAAAAAAAAAGTCAATTTCACACAAAACTGCCACTTTAAATAATGTTTCACAATTCAATCTTATATATATTATATAAAGTCTGAGAGTCCCAAAGCAGAAAAATGTTCCCAAATCATGACACTACCACCAACAGCAGCACAAACAATTGAGCTGCTGGGACCAGGATGATGGGAGGATGGGACCACACTTTAACGTTGTTTCTAACCAGTTCAGTTGTGGCTGATACTGTGGGATCAGTTCTTCCAGTCTGTTACTGTCCAGTTTTGGTGAGCTTGAACCTCCTGCTGTCACCTGACAGAATAAGGGCCACCCATGGTGGTTTTCTGCTGATGTAACAGCACAAAGATTAGAACAAAACAACCCAGAATTATCCAAACGCAAAACCAAGTGACAACCAAAACACAAAGAGCCTGGTTTAAATAGTAGCTGTTAGCATGCAACATATGACTGAACACAACATTTAGTTTCTGATCCGTGGATGAATTGTTGGTAGTTTGATTCCACTGGTGTCAGTAGTATCACTAACTGCTCCTGTGGAGTTGTGGGCTCTGAATCAGACCTCCTGACACCCTCTGGTCTCTGTAAACAGGCCCTCAGAGGGGTAGCCACTCCCATGGAGCAGCGAGTGGAGGAGGGGCTCTGTTGTTATTCTGGTAGCATGAGCTCAAAGCTGCTCTTCAGCAGGCTGCTGAATGTTTCACAGAGCTGACAATCCTCTTCAGGCCAGATAAGGCCCAGAGCAGGCCTTCGGGCGCTTCCCAGGACACCATAACCTAAAGCACGTCTTCACAGTTCTGTCTCATTTGTTCAGGCACTTCCCACGACACCAGAGTTATCCTAAAGCTCACCAAGACACAACAGTTAGGCTAAAGTTTACCGGGACACCAAGGGTATCCTAAACCTCACCAGGACACAACAGTTAGCCTAAAGAGTTAGCCTAAAGCTCATTAGGATTCCACAACTTAACTTCCACAGTTAACCTTAAGGCTTCCCAGGACACCATAATTAGCATTAAGGTTTTCCAGGCCTCCACAGCTAACATAAAGCATCTCAGAACATCGCAGTTAACCTAAAGCTCACCAGGACACCTCGGTTAACCTAAAGCTCACCAGGACACCTCAGTTAGCCTAAAGCTCACCAGGACTCCATGACTATCCTAAAGCTCACCAGGACACCTCAGTTAGCCTAAAGCTTCCCAGGACACCACAGCTAGCCTACAGCTTCACAGGACACCGGGGTAGCCTAACACTCACCAGGACTCCATGACTACCCTAAAGCTTCACAGGACACAACATTTAGCCTTAAAGCTTCTCAGAACACAATAATTAGTATTGAGTTTCCCCAAGTCTCCACAGCTAACCTAAAGCAGCCCAAAACACCGCAGTTGGCTTACTGGGGTTCCCAGTAAGTCATACCTAGTCTAAATCTTCCAAGGTCACCAGATTTAGCCTAAAGCTTCCCTGGACACCACAGTTAGGCTAATGTTTCCCAGGACACCACAGTTAGCTTGCAACTTCCCAGAACTCCACAGCTAGCCATAAAACACATCTTCACTGCTCTGTCTCTTGATTCTGGTGTTGCAGACTTTATTTCTGTATGTAAAGCAGAAGTCAAACCAGCACAAACACGCTGGAAATGGATTGAATCACTGACTCAGATTCATGTCAGTATGACATGAAGAGACATAGTCCATCTCTGAGTCGCATCACGTAACAGTGAGAACCCTATGAGCTTATTGGTTGGCTGTTGTTATTTTATCTATTTGCTAAATAAATCCTGGTATGTGAATGTGGCTTCTTCCAGCTGCTGGAGGAAACAGCTCCTCCTGCTGGCTGAAGACTGACAGAAACGTTAGTCTTCAGCAAACTGGGATC
Organism: Girardinus metallicus; assembly: GCA_903067095.1. NCBI lineage: Eukaryota > Metazoa > Chordata > Actinopteri > Cyprinodontiformes > Poeciliidae > Girardinus > Girardinus metallicus. The sequence goes on along the minus strand of CAEGAE010086981.1, from coordinate 18,304 downwards.
AAACTATGTCCAGAGGACGACATTATTGTTGTATAAAGAAGTAGAGAAGCAGAGTTTGTTGCTTTTATTTCCGGTGGAGTTCATAAACAAATTTATTATTTTGGCAAACTCTGAATAGTAGTGTTTTTATTTTTCTTGTCATCCTGAAATTGCTCTTTGTTTAACTCCAAGCTTGTGAGTTAAACAAGCTTGGAGTTTAACTCCAAAGCTTGTTGGTAGTAAAGCAACATGCCCCTCTGATTGGGCAACATGCCCAATCAGAGGGGCATGTTGCTTTACTACCTCCAACTTTGAAGGGTTTCTAGTATCAAGATGTTGTCCAGGAAATCCCCAAACCCAGAACCGGAGGTCCAGGACCAGAACCAGGCCATCTTTCTACTGGAGCAGGTCCTGATGGTAGGGAAGACACGTCTGGCACGTTCAGCACACATAAGGAGCAAGGAGGGCTCTGATTGGCTGGCCGCTCACACAGCCCACTGAGGTCCCGCCTACTCCCAACTGAAATTTCGCTGTTGAGGGTTGGAGACAATAAATGTGGGGAAGTAACCTTCATTTCAAATACTGATTTGATTATTTTGACCTTAAGCGATTTAAAAGAGCTGCTGTCACTTCCTTCAAGAATGTCTCCAAGACTCACCGCAGAAGAAAAAAACTGCTCCATCTGATTTATCAACGAGTCACTGTCAGCCTAAGCTCATTCAGCTCTCACTTCTTCACTTTAGTTTACCTTCCAAGAGCTTCAACTTTCTCTAAAACTGGACAAAATGTTGGTAAAACAAGACAAACTGGCTTCTACTATAGCTTATTGATCTGGAAGAACTGCAATAGTGAACCAATTTATCATCTGAACGTTAAAATGCTTTGCTTAATTAAAAAGTTTAAATGTGAAAACTCACAAAAATCTGCTTTAAAAACCCTAAAAGAAAATGGGGGGAACGCTGCTGAACAGAAGTGGAGGACTTGGAAAAAGATTCGGATCCGAACTGTGATCCGGTTCAATTTAAATCCTTTGCGTCAGTTTCCAAGTAAAAACATTTTTTGGTTTGTTTTCAACTTAAGAGATGAATTTCCGCACAGATGGGAGATGAGATGGAGAGAAATGCGTGGCGCCCTCTTCTGGTCGGTCTGGGTGTTGAAAACTGTCTGAACGATTAGATGAAATATATCATAAATATAATGTACGGATTTTAAAAACGTTTTTCATATTTTTTATGATATATTCAGATCCCTAAAGTTTATAACTTCATTCTAAACTAGTGGAAAAAATATCTTTTGATGTGGTTCACCTCCTGATTTGTCTTATCTTCATCTTTGGATTTATAGTTTCGTTAAAATAAAATCGAATAGACAGAAACCAAACAAAACCTTTCTCAAATCAAATCTTAACTTCTGTTCTCCTTCAAAATGATGCTGTACTGTTATAAATGAGCTGCTGTATTAAATGCCAATAAAATACAATAAAGTTTGTTGTTGTAATGCGAGAAAATAGAAAAAAATTGTAGGAGCATGAACTCAGAAAAATAACGCAGTAAAATAACATCTAACGTTGGATCTATTTTTTCTTCTGTGGAAAGACTAAATTGAATTTCTGTAAACTTTAAATTATGTAGCAAAAATATCAGGTGCTCCAGATGAACGTGAAAAGCAGCTCAGGGTCAGGCTGGATGACAATGGCTGAAAAACATATCACGATATAAGTGTTTCATATCAATCAATATCGACAATTATTGATTAGTTTTTTATTTTAAATATCTGAATTGATGCCAAACTGGTGGCATGACCTTTCCTGATTTATCCACAGTTTTCTCTTCACGCCGTTGTTTATTTCTGAGCAGACATGAGGCATGGTGGCGAAACATTAAACTGCTGCTGCGCAAGTTACTTAACAGGCTGTTGCTAGGTAACCAAAGAGCGAGCGAGTTAGTAGATTCCACCAACTTTGCTTAGCTGGCTAAAGTCTTTCCTCCGTCTACATCTCCCAGAATGCAGTTCTGGATCAGAGTTCAGTGAATATTCTATCAGATCTATTATCTATTAATATTGATCACAAGTCTATTGCGACATATATTCTTATTGATTTATTGTCCAGCACCAGCTCAGGGCGAAATATTTAACCAGAAATTTACAACAGTGTGATTTTATTTCAATAGTAGCTGGTGGGTGACGTCTACGTTCTTCTTCTGTGCACGCGGGTCGCTTCAGGGTCTCAGAAGTCTGTGGTCACATTTAATTAGTAGCATGAACAACCATGCAGAAATAGAGCTATAACTGAGATCTGTAACACTGTGACCGGCACTGAATCGTTCATTCTGCTGGTGACTCAAAACTGTTCAGACGACCAGAGAAGGTCGAGTCTGTCCTCCTCACAGCGACCTGCCAGCTGACCCCAGAGCTGCTGCACACTGCAGCCGCCTTCAGAATGAGAGAAATAATGACGATTATATTTGTCTGAATGTCAAAGGTCAGTTTGTCCCTCCGTCTCTAGATGGACACAGAGACGTCAGTAGCTGGACTGGAACCAGGACCAGCAGCCAGAGTTCAGTGAACAGCTGCTGATGACGAAAACAGGAGACGATGAAGACCGGATAAGTACTTTGTTTCACTTCTCCTGCTCCTGTTCCTCTCTCCTCCTTTTCTCCTCCTCCTCCTGCAGCTCCTGCTGCTCCTTGGCATCTGCCTCCCTCAGCTTGTCCTCCACGTCCTGCGGGATGTCCACTTCCATCAGGTTCTCCATGCCGTGCTGCGGCTCGTCTCCGATCAGCACCTGGAAGGACAGAGACGTAAAACTGGACTAGAAACTCCTGCAGACCAGCGGCTCCTACAGACTAGCGGCTCCTACAGACTAGCGGCTGCTCAGACCCCAGCAGGGGAGAGTTTCTCACCTGGACCAGTTTCTCGCAGGCGGCGCCGACGTGAACGTCCTTCTCCCAGCGGTGGAGCTCCCTCACAATGGGATAAACATTTTTCTGTCGGAGCGTCAGGCGGCCGGCTTTAGTCGCCGTCAGCTGGGGGTGAAGCCGACCGTCAGGGAGTCTGAATGAAACCAGATCTGTGCGTGCGCGTGTGTGTGTGTGTGTGTGGTACCAGTAGCAGGGTTTCCAGCAGCATCTTCCTGATGTCGGGGTCCGCTTCTCGCTGCTTGTCCTCCGGTAGATACTGCAGGTCCACAGGCAGACCTGAGCAACAGAACCAAGGATTATAATCTGTCCAGATTATTCTAATAATGCGTTTCCTGAGCGTTTAAAGGCGCTGAGTCAGTTTGATTTTCCACCAGTTTCAGATATGTTTAGTTTTGGTCTCTAATCTCTGACCTAATCAGGGTTAAAAGGTTCCTGAATCAGGTCTGTGTGTAAGTTCTGCAGACGACTGAGCAAAGAACCTTGGACGGGACTGGAAAAGCTAAACACTCAGACAGACATTAATTCACCAGCTTAATAACTGGAAGAGAGAAACACTGAAACAGAATACAAGTGCATGCATCAATAAATTAAAATATCAATGAAAACATGTTTTATGCCATCGATTTAATTAACTTTGGCCAATAAAAAATTTAAAAACTCAAATTTTTTCAGAACATTTGAACAGATGTTAAACAGAAATGTTATGTCTCTGTTGTGGCAAACACAACCCAAAGATCACTGCTAGAGAAACTGGCTGTTAATGGAATGTTGAGTGGAAGGAAAAAGTGTGAAAGCAACAGGAAAAAGCGCTGTTATGTAGGGACTGTAAAGTTGATCCAGGAGTAGGCCTGATGCAATAAGAATTAAACTGAAACTAATAAATTGGATTATTTATCATTCTTCTCTTAACTATCTTTCTACCAGGATGACAAAAGTGTTCAGTCTGGAGATTTGGTCTCAACTAAATCATTTTTTTGAAGGACAATGTTGCTTTCAGAGACTTGTTAAGTAATTTTATTTTCCATTTCTGCTGTTTTGTTTATTTATTTTGGATATTTAAAATGTCTTCCAGTTCCAGTGTTAAATGTTCAGCAGAATTTAAAGTTTACTAATCTGTGAGAATGTGTTCTTGTATTATTATATCGTCACTGATATATTGCTTGAAAATGGCCTCAAAACAACAATATTATCCCAGCAATAATTACTGGGAGAAGTAAATTCGTCATTGTGATAGGCCTATTTGGGATTTATTTAATTAGTCTGATGTTGTTTTAAAGGTTAGCGTCCAAATGTGGATTAGCCTTTAGCTTCAACTAAAAATCAAGATTCTTATTTGCTACAAATGCACATAAAATCAGAATCAAATCAGGAGTTTGTAAATAATTCCCTCTTTTAAACCGAACGACTGAAATAAATCATCTTTCAATCATATCCTAATTATTTTAAGGCTTTTTTTTTTGGACCTGCCTTCGTTCTCCTCCTCAGTGAGTTCCTCCGGGCCGGCCAGAGGCAGAAGCAGGAACGGCAGCACGTCCACGGCGTCGCTCAGCAGCCACGCATGATGAGCTGCGGATAACAGCAGAAGGATGTCAGAGCTGGTTCTGGTTCTGGTTCAGACTCAATCCGGACGACGTTGGGAGTTTCTCACCGTGGTCGAAGCAGCAGTTCCTCAGCGTGCCGATGACGCCGCCCCTCCTCACCACCGACGCCTCGTACTGAGTGAACGGCAGCAAACGCTGGATCACACACCTGGAGCAGAAAAGATCCGAGAGTTTTAGTATATAAAAAATAAATATCCAGATGAGAGGCCAAATGTTTTCTGGTCCAAAAGAGACAGACAGACTCTGTTCAAAGTAGAAACTCGACTTCTAGCTCTGAGACTCACCTGTCCCGGTCCATCAAGAGGCTCCTGGCCTCGGGAAGCTGAGTCAGGTTGGACAGCAGGGGGCCCAGGTAGTGCAGCTTGGCCTTTCTGTTGAAGCTTTCATTGCAGAAGATTTCCACCAGCTGGGCCAGACCGAGCTCCTCCTGCAGGACCTGAGAGAGCAACCAGCAGAGGCTTTAACCCGACAGGTGAGGAGGAACTTCATCCACCTGACAGGTGAGAGGAGCCCAATGTCTGCGCTGACGTTTCTGCAGCTAAACCCTGAGAAACGACCAGCGGGGACTGGCCCGGCGTACCTGGAAGACGGTCCTGCAGGTCTTATCATGGCGGCTCAGGTTGGACAGGATGGTGCAGATCTGATCAGAGAACAGAAACTCTGGATCCTGGAGGTTCTTCAACAGAGCCGGAAGAACCTGAACCTCACAGACCAAAACCTGAGGAAAACACAGAGACCAGCAGGCCTTCACAGGTCAGAGGTCAGAGCTGGTTCAAGTCTCCCGCCATTAAATATCCTGAATATTATTTCATCTTCAGGGTTCAGACTGCTTCTTATTTAATGCAACAAATTAACACTAAGTGTGTTTATTAGGATCCAACACTGTCCCATAAATTAATCTGAAATATTATTATTATTAGTTACATTAATCTCATCACTACATTATTATTTATTAGGTAACTTCAGCTTCGTTTTGTCCTTCACCTGCTGCTCACCTGGTGCAGAGTCTCATCAGCTGACAGGTTGATCAGGATGTGGTAGCAGTCCTTCACTATGGCAACGGAGGGGTCGGAGGTCAGCACAAACAGAGCAGCTAAGAGGTCAGGTTTAGAGCGCAGGAACCGGCAGCCATCTCTGAAAGAAATAAACAGCGCTGATGCTCCTGAATCAATCTATGGTGACCCCTGACCCCTACTGAGGTCAGTGCCCCACAAAGGTTATGATAGTTCACTAAAACTACCAAAATAGAAAACTCTTTTGTTTCTAAAGTAAATAAAAACAGTAATTTATGGGGAAAAACTATAACTAACTAGAAATATATTGCGTGTTTATAAAACTAACAAAAACATGCTCAAATTATAGATAAAATATCCTTTATTTTTGTATTAATGAATCTATCTATTAGCCTTTTGAACTCATGGTGACAGCAAAAATTGGGATAAAACACAAGAGTCAGTTGGTTGTTCAACAACGATTGAATACATTTTTTGAAAATGGCATCTTCTGTTGAGTATTCATCACCCAATCAATGTGAACAGAATCACAATCCTTTGACCTTTTTGGATTCTGGACCTAAAACTTTACCAAAGCATAAAAAACTAAAGCAACTACTTTAATAAAAACTATACTAAAAGTAAACAATATTTAACTAATAAAAACTAGCAAACATGTTCTAAAACTTAGCTAGAACTAACTGAATTAGACAAACAAAAAATCACAACGAAATAAAACTAAACAATAATGAAAGGCTCAAAACCATAATAACCCTGCGTCCCACCGGCTGACCCCACCGCTCAGAGGTCAGCGTCCCACCTGCTTCCAGACAGCCCCAGGATGTACTCCGTGGCCTTCCCCTTCACATCCGGCCGGGTGCTGGGCGTCAGGAAGGCCAGCAGCTCTGCAGCCTCGGCATCACTCAACATCTTCTCAGCAAACCGTCTGATGGACAGAGACGAAACCACAGTAAACCCTCCATAACTTCAAAAAATAGACACTTTTAGGAGTCATTTGACTCATAAAAGTCAAACTACTTTTAGTACTTAGAAAATTACTATTAAGTACTGCAACTCTGCTCACTGAGAGTAACTTCACTGAATGGAGAACAAACACGTTTGAACCAAAAATGCACCAGATACACAGACCCAGAGTTTATGTCGGAGTGAGACCTCTTGTTTCTACACCTGCTTTGTTGTTTGGATGTTATTGTCTCTCAGAGAGAGACAATAACATCCAAAGCTTTAAATCAGTCTGTTGTTGAAGTTTGAAGTTTTTCTTCTACCCAAATCTATTTTATTATAATATTTATTAGCATTATCTATTTTCGGTTTTGTCTTTAAAAATACTAGATATCTACTTTTAAATTATTAAGTCAGATTTTTCCGCCTTCTATATTGCTTAAAGATGCAGAACAATACAACAACTCACAATAAAACAGAAAAATGTAACCACAGAGAAAAAAAAGGTAAAAGACAATCTATAAAAACATAAAACAATACAGATACAGAAATCATTACAAGAAAACTTTAAAATTCAAAGGAAATTATTGTTATGTTGGTAAAATGATTGGGGTTTTAACAAGTCCTGAAATTAATTTGTTTCACTTGCATTAAAAAATGAAGGTAACTTTCTAAAAAAATAGCACTTTTAATAAAAATGTAGCCAGGATTAAAATAGTTTATTACTGTAGCTTGATTTATCTGCTGTTAAAACACCAATTCCTATTAAATCAAAACTTAAACGTGGGAAATATATCTTATGATACAGCTTTGAAAATCCTTTCGAATAAAAAAAGATGTTTACTTGATTTTTCTTGAGTGAAGCTAAGCACTCCTACTCTTACTGGAGTCGCCTGTCTATAGGACCGCTGTGGGTAAATATAAAGGAAGAATATTATTACTCGATTCATATTTAATTTACACACAGATCTGTGAAAGAATAACTTGTCAGATTTTACTATAATAACCGCGTAATCAGGTGATGTTCGGTCTGTGGGAACAGCTGATTGTCACACAGTTGATCATATTTGATCACGTTTTTGTTGATAAAGCTTGAGACATGCAGATAATATTAAATGTTTCAATAAAATTCACCTTCAACTCGCAGCAGGATTCCTCCTGTTCTCCTGCCTCACCGTTTCTTTAGAGACTCCTCCAGAATTAAATATCATGTGGAAAAAAACCGCATGTGGACGAGGCAGCGTGAAACAACGCGTCACTTCCGGGTTCTTCTTCTTCTGGCATTACATGGCGACTGGCAGACTAACTATGAGCTGCATGCCGCCACCATCTGGACTGGAGGATGAACAAGAAATTGGCAGGAAAACAAACGAGAAAACAATAACAAAGTCACTAGATTATTTCGGTTATTTTTAAAAATGACATGATTTGAGTCACTTCCGTGTTCCCTCCGCCGTTTTTATTAGATTACCAATTAGACCTCTACCGTCATCTAGTGTTTACACTGTGAGTCCTGCGACTTCTAGGCAGATTTTGATCTCATTTTCAGAAAATAAATCTCACTTTATATGCAAAAAGTTATAAGATTTCAGTAAGATTTACCACACCAAATACCAGGGTCCTGACTGTGTATGATGGTTCCTAAATCTGCCATTTTTTAGCCTCCAAATGAAAACTGTTTCTCTGAACAAATCCACCTTAAAAGGGTACCATTGATGCTTCCTTTTAAACAAATTAGAATAGGTCTATCAGCTGTGCAAAATATGTTTGTTAGACGTTTTACTGCACAGAATCATTCTCAGATAATCAAATTTTACCTCATTTATGTCCGTTTTCAGTTCCTTTCAGAATAGTGAGTTAGTTGCTAGGGAGCCGTAGAGTGAGTGAGTTAGTGGATGCTTGGCTTACCTTGACAGGTTGAGCAGCTATGGCCTCTTCCTTGCCTACATCTCTCAGAATGCTGTGCGGTTTGGGTTGAAGTTCAGTGAATATTCTATCAGATGCATGATCCATTTATATCGATCACGTGTCTACCACAATATATTTTGTTATTGATTGTCCGGCCCTATTGCAAACAGATTTGCAATGTTACAATGGTCCATCTTTGACCCAGAAGTGGAGCGTCCTGAACCACCAGGAAGGCAGCAGCAGCGCTTTGTGGACCGAGTCAATAACCAAACATTCCTCTTCTCCAGCAGCCATTGAGCATCACATAAAACCAACTGACAAGCTCCACTTGAGTTGCTAAGTAACAAGGCAGCGTCCGCCAATTGTGACTTAATAATCGTGAAGTTTTTGAAGCTGCTTGTTGTCCAGACACCAGAAAACGTAAACTTACTGCCAGAAAACAGACATTGTTGCTTTAGCGCTTGGTAGCACATGCAAAAAGTTAATTTTGGATAATAGTTAGAAACTGAGAAAAAGTCCTGTTTATTTTTAACCTTCTAAACTATTTTATTGATATATTGAAAAAAAAAAAAAACATAAACATCTTTCATATCCTCAACAACAGCTGCATTGAAATGCTAATGATTGATTCCTGCAACAGAGTAAACATCTGAATAAAGGAACAGTTCACCTTTTCTGAGTAACGTCAAGCTCTTTACAAGTTTCACCATAAAGAGGCTGCAGAGAGTCGTCACTCTTCAGATATTTCAGAGATGTTCCTGCATGCAGAGCGAAGGGGGGGCTCCTCAGAAGAAACGGTCCGATCCCTCAAAACACTTTACTTACAGACAGGTTGCAATAATACTTCAAAACAGACAGAAAGCACAAAAATCAGCATCTGAAGACAGAAAGGTTTCAGCAGATGTCTGTGGTTCGAGAGCAGGAAGAGGACGTGGCCTCAGACTGGTCCGTAAACTGGTAGAGGGGTTCAGGGTGTCGTCACCAATGCAGAGCAGAACACGTTTGGGTCGGTGAAGTAGAGCTGCACAGTCTTTATTTTACAGTCTGGAATTGTTGTGACGAGGCGTTCAGGGGAAGGCACGGTGGCGTCTGATTGGTCGAGATCAGCCTGTCTCGGTTGGCTCAGGACGGGGCAATCTGTCAGTCATCATCATCATCATCACCGCCTCCTCACTCTGCCTTGTCCTTCCTCTTGGCGGTGAACGGCACTTTGTTGGCGACTGTAGAGCCCACGCTGGAGACGCCGCCGGCCACGGCAGAGACGCCACCTTTCACCAGCCCCACCCCCACCGACGGCACCGTGGTCACCGCTGACTTGGTGATCTCCAGGCTCTTCCCGCCCACCCAGGCGACTCCACCCACCGCAGCGCTGACTACGCCCTTGGTGACGTTGAAGAGGCCGCCAGTGACCCGCCACACCATGCCGGGCGGCGCGACGGCGTGATCTTTATCGGGGTCTGGAACACAGATCAAACAGAGTTTGGATTTATTGCATCTTTCATGTCAACCTGAAGGAAGAACTTTAAATTCTACTTGATAATGATACATAGTTGCCATAAGTTTGAAGTGATCGATGCCATCTTGGTAGGCATCAAAGCATTGATGAACAATGGATGAACCAACAAAAAGAAAATATATGGACACTCTTGACCAATGAGCAAGAGAAAGATAAATGAACAAAATGGCTGCTGTCGGGATTGACCCATATGAGACAGAGAAGGAAAATATGTCAGACGATGTGGACAAGCTGCCTCCGATCTCCTATGACACAGTTCGCTACTTAGGGAACAGGCATAGTCCACCATGGAGGAGCTTTGCAGCCTGAAACCCACAGACACATACAATCAATGTTTGAACGGATTTGTAAAGGACGTACAAACTCTTTGTGTGAATAACAAAGTTCTGGTAACTGGCAGACTAAGTACATGTAACAACATCCACATAGGCTACATGTCCGTCACATGCTAGTTCACCAATAAGTATTGCATTATCACTCATATTTATCTTAATTTTAAACAGAGGTGAGTGGAGTACTCAAAACTTGTAACTGAGTAATAGTTGTAATGTCCTTATATTGATTATAAGTTAGATAGGAACAAGGCGAGAGCAAGTTCTAAGCTGGTTCTTGTTTATTGTTGTCATAGCAACTCCACAGCAACTGCCTACCAAGATGGCTGTCAGTTACAAAGTTCCCAGAAGAATGATGTCACATGGGAACTATGTGCAAACATCTAAGATTTGATTTGATTGCCTCCTGGAAAGGCACTAGTGCCATTTAAAGTCACTCTGGAGATCCTCAGGAGGCTGGGTTGCCATGGTGACCAAAATGCGTCTGAACTGATGCACAGGGTGCTGCGACACAGACAGCTGGCAGCTGCACACAAACACTGCTCCTGCTGACAAAACAACTGGTTCTGGAGTAGCAGCAGCAACATCCAAGCCGAGATTGCACCATGTTCCCCACTGATGTTCCAGCGATTAGACACGTCCCTCGGCTCAGCGCTTACCCTGTGGGGTCTGGCTGTCGGCGGACTCAGCTTCGTCTGAGGCCAGGCTGGTCCCGGGCTGCGGCTCCACGTTCACGCTGTTCACGTCCTGCGGAAAAACCCTGAAGAGTCACCAGGAATTACGACAAGATGGAGTCGAAGCACTAATTATACCAGCTGGGAACATTAAAACTGCCCACTCCACTCCTGATTTTTATTATAAAGACTAAATTAAAACAAGGAACTTGAGCTGCTGCATGGATGGATGGACAAAGATAAAAAAAAATAAAGTGGTCAATGATGTTTAGGAATACTTTATTAAAAGAAAATCATTTGAGGGTAAAAAAAAAAAAAGGTTTAAAATAACTTTGGCGTGGTTTTAATTTTTATATGATCCGGTGTACCGGATGTGCTTGGATGCAGGATAAAAGCAGCTGCAGGGAAATCCCCACTCATAGGAATTCAGAAATGAACAGATTCAGAAATGAACAGAACACTGGTTCTGTTCGTTAGAACAGAACCAGTGTGCAGTAGCATCTACTGCTGAAACAATTAATTATTTGAAATATTTTTTAAATAATTTAGTAACCAATTAATCGTTTGACTATACACTCTTTCATTTGCTGACAGAACGACGCACTCATCTTAGTAATAAAACCAAAACTGTAAAATAGAACAAATATTCTGCATTTGAAGATTAAAAACCTTCTTTGCCTGTAAATCTGTTCTAACCAGAACTCCTCTATTGGCAGTTTTAGCTTCATGTCTTGTAAAAGTCTCTTATTAATCACGTTTTTCTATTCAATTGTTAATCAATAAATAATCACATGTTGATGTTAGAAGAATTTTTTAGCTGCAGATGCATCTTCACTGAAGGAATGCTGAAAATGTTTATTTTATTATTTAAAAAAGGAAATGAATTATTTATTTACATCTTTTAATATGTTTATAATACTGTAAAAAATAAGCTCAAGTGGTTAAATGAAAAATCTGAATTTTTTTATCCGATTAATAATCAGTTTCTTCTATAATCGTTAGCTGCAGCTCTAGCAGGATCTCATCAGCTGTGCAGCGTTTTGGACCGGTTGAACACTGGATTTGGACTTCTGCTGATTTTGCTCCAAAGCCAGAAATGTTTACCGTACATTGTTTTGGGTCAATCAGTTCAGACTAGAGCAGCTTTGGACCTTATGTTGATGCGGAGTTCTGGTTCGGTCCATCTTCCTGTCCGCAGCTTAGGAACATCTGGGAGACTTCTCTGGTTGGTTCTGGTGTCACTTTCTAAAGTTTCCTACAGAACGTTGCAGTGAACACTTTAGTTCCTCGTGTAAACATTCTGCTTGAGTTCAGGAGGTAAACGGAGCTGGAGTCGTCTGGTACCAAACCAACTGGACCGGATATGTTCATACATCTGACAGAACTCTGATCCAGAACCGCACAGCATTCTGGGAGATGTAGGCAGAGGAAAAGCTCTGGTGGTGGCAGGCCTGTCACGCTAACAAATGTTGCTGGACGGTAAATTGTTCCAGACATTATTGTGATAAACGATAACATTGTTGCTTACAGACCATTTTCACGTGATATAATGGTGACGGCATTATAATGCAAGAACACATTCTCATAGATCAATAAGCTTTAAATTCTAATGAACATTTAACACTGCAACTGGAAGACACTTTAAATATCCAAAATAAATAAACAAAACAACAAATAAAGTGAATTATGAAGTCTCGGTCAACAAAATTGTCCTTCAAAATAAGGGCTAGTTGAGACCAAAGACTGAAGACTTTTTGTCATCCAGGTTTTGGTAAAAAGAGAGTATGATAAATTAAAACGTTACGATATTTTGACAGTTCTAAAGATAGTTGGCATCAACTAACTCACTCACTCTTTGGTTACCTAGCAACAACCTGTTAGGTAATTTGCATAACAGCAGTTTAAAGTTTTGCTACTGTGCCTAAAAACTACTTAAAATAATAAAAACAAAAAAAAACTATGAAGTGGAGTGAAAACTTTGGATAAAACAGGAAAGGTCATGCCACCAGCCTGGCAGTATTTCAGATACTTGAAACAAAAAACTAATTAATAATGATCGATAGATTGATATGAAAAACTGCATCGGATAGCTTTACCTGCTGCTAACAGAGGTCATACTGTGGGTTTGTGATGTTCTGGTTCAACTTTTCCTAACATGAACCAGGTTGGGTCCAACAGCCCAACTGATGAAGGCTCGGCTTTCCCCTGGTCTCCTAACCAAACCAAACCCAAACCCAAACCCAAACCCAGCCTTCCTGACTGTTCAGCTTGCTGCTGAACTGTTTTCTTCGTGCCAAATGCAAAACAGACAGCAAGCTGACTTGTTATGAAACTCCGAATCTTGGGAAAGTCACCGGAGGGTTGGGAAAGGCTGCGGCCTCCTGGTGTCTGATCGTTCCTTCGATGGGAAGAAGAGCTGAACCAGACACAGAGATCACTGTTGGAGCTCAGAGTCTTTTAAACATGTAATTATCTAACATGTTTTCAGCTCACTCTGGAAGGGTCTGTTTTGCTGGATTTTAATCACATTTAGTAAAAATTTCAACATATTTTTCATTAGTTTTGGCTCCTGGTGTTGCCTGAATGCTCCATCTTGTTGGAGATGTGACACCATGATGTTAACTTCTTCACATTTCACTGAAACAACATGAAGCTCTGAGCTTCACATCTCACCGTTATGCTCTAATCTGAGCTTTTTCAGGAGATTTATCCTGAAAGCAGATTTTCTTCCCGTCTGTTTTCTTTGTGACCCACAGCTCCGGGTTTTTATCCTCTATCCAGGCAGTCAGAAGAAAAAACAACCTGGTGTCTCAGCTAGTTGGACCAGCTGCGGTTTCTGTTCCAGGGCTTTTAAATGTGAAAACAAGCTCTAACTGTGTTCCAGATCCACATCATCACTCCGGACCTCAACAGCCTGCAGGGAAAACTTGGAGCAAGCTGCGCTTTAATGGGAATCCTTACCTTCACCATTGTTCCCAGTGCTTCTGGCTGGAACACCTGAGCCAGCAGCAGATTGAGAAGTGGCCCTCGGTCTGGGTTTTGGAGGGGGAACCTGAACCCTGCAGCTGTCGGTCCGTCAGTCCTCCAAACAACCAACTTCTCCAGAGTTTCTACAGACCCGCCGCAGCTGCTACTCTCCTCTCTGCTGCTTCTGCCGACGTGGCGCCTTCACCAAGCACACGCACTCATGGACACGCAGACATCCCGCTGTCAAAGCACACGTAGCAACGCAGCGCACTTCCGGTGAAGACCTCCAAAGTAAAACTCCTCACTTTGTCGCGCTAAGGACGGACGGATGCGCAAACTATGCTTGACAATGCCTCAAACACCAATTATGAGATCTTACAAAAATAGCATAAAAAGCATGAAAAATACAATGAAAATAAAAAATGTTTGCGCTTCAGTTGTTTCCTTCCAATTAAATTGTTTGCTGCGTTTCCATTAAAAATACTCCGCTATAGTCCAAAACACACAATTTCGCATTAAATATTAAATAAGAAACACCGCTAACTGAAAAAAAATTCTGTTTGAGTTTTTTTTATGACAGCATGTGTGATTTGTTCATATTTGTCTACTCATTAAATTTAAATGTTGCATCTTTAGAAACTTTACCTAATCCACCTAATAAGTCAATAATATATTAACTGCAACAGTTTTTCTGTGACAGCAGCTTCACATGTATTCAGTTTCCATATTAACCTTTTTTGGACATTTGTTGTGAAAACAGGAAGCAGGGTGTGGTGGTTGTTGACGCTCCAGCTCCGGATCCTTCCCCGGATCCTGCAGCTGCTTTTACTGCCTCGTGTTGTCTGAAGTCTCATAAGTTTAAGTTTGAAGTATTTTCCGTAAGTTCAACATAAAACATGCACTATAACTCATATCTGGTGGAAATATAGGCAGCAATAAAACCATAAAGTTGAAGCGAACGAAGGAGGAAGAGGCAAGGGTGAAGGGGAAGGTTGTGATGTTGGCAGCAGACATCATACTGAGCAGTTACCTGGATGACTGAGCCAATCAGAACCCCTCCTGAGATCCAGGTGCTATCACAAGCAACTCAGGATGGTTCTGATTAGCTGCTGTGTTTGGACCATCCTCCCGTTGATGACCCAGTTTTGGACGAAGCTTCAGCTGTCACACACTGTGGATCCACTCAGGTCCTGCAGCCCAAATCATCACTCATCCACCACCTTGCTTTAAAGTTGGTGAGATGTGTGTCTGCTGATCTGCTGTGTCCAATCTCCTCCATCATGGTTCTGTCCATCCTGCTTCCGTCACAGTCCAACATCTCCACTCTGGTCTCTTCTGTCCAGAGGACATTGTCCCAGAAGTCTTGTCCTTCATCCAGCTGTGGCTCTGCTAACCTCAGTCCGGCGGCCATCTTGGTTCTAGAAAGAAGAGGCTTTCTCCTTCAACCATTCCAAAGAGTGCGACTGGTTTCTGGTCATAACCTTTGACCTTTGACCGGCTAATGGAGACTTGTAGAGTTTGAGGTGAAGCTCCGGGATTTCTGGTTGTTTCTCTGATCTTCACACTCTGAATCTGCTGGACGTCCACTCCTTGGCAGCCGATTAGATGTTTTCCTCTCTGGAGAACGATGGACCGGAGATGATTGATCCAGTACTAGAGTACTTCCAATACTGTTAGCTCTGATTTCTTCTCTCTCTACACTTTGGTTCATAATTTTTTGTGTTGTTTGGAATATTGTTGTCTCTAGTTCTGGAGGTTGTCCAGTTGGAAAAATGTTTGATCTTAATGTCTTACTATCGTACAGTTGTTATGGTACGTAACTATGGCAACAAGGTATTGTTTTTACAACTGGGATCAGGTGATTAGTATTTGAAAAGCTCAAATAGTACCTGAACTCTGATCCCAAATCCCAGAAGAGCTAAAAAGGAGAGAAAAAGGAAGCTCAGACCATCTCTTCCATCCATCATAACGGACAATGATCATATCTCCTACTCCAACATCTTTCTTACCATACGGCCAGACAGAGATTTGAGGAAAAACAGAAAAAGCAAAGGAGGTGGATTAGCAGAACTGCTACCAACTGATGGTGTCATCCAGGAAATGTTACTGCCCAAATACTGAGCTGTTATATGTAACAAGGTCTTCAGCCAGAAGCTGAAGACCTTGTTTATTACAAGATTTCTTACAAGATTGACTGCTTCTGGAGATTCTTCCTGTCCACGGCATCACCATCCTGGCAGCAACACTTAATTTAATTAAACTTAATTGATCCTATTGGGACAAATTAAGTATTGTTTTTCTTTATTTAATTTATTTGTTTATTCGTTTAATTAAACTAATTTATGACAATCAATTTATTTATCTAATTTATTTCCATTTTATTTTAAATATAACGGGTGTGTTTATCTATGTAACGCATCCGTTACAATTTTAACATTTTAGCTGAAACTATTCCTGAATCAGAATCATGCAGGCAGCTACCTTTTTGTTCAGGCGCTTCTTCGGTAGCTTTGTTTGGGGTCCTCAGTGGCGCCGCTCTCAGGGCAATTGCAACAAATGTTAACAGAAACGAATAGAATTGACAAAAATATTCCGTAAAATCGGGCTTTAAGGGACTTTGGATCCTTGGACAACCAGCGATGAATCTCGAACTGCTCGGTAAATATATGAAGAAGCATCTTTTTCTTTCTACGGCTCGGTTTTTTTTTGTCTTTTTTTGCAGCGCTCCTGTCTTGTTGTGGTTATGTTCCTCTGTTAGCCGAGGATGCTAACAGCTAAGATTCTGGTCATAGTACAAATAAAAACAATTAAAGTTGTTAACTTACGTTAAGCTGCCTACACTGAACGGATAAATTAGAAACAAACTGATGGATATGTACAAATTAATGTTTTTCATTTTAATACAAGCAAAAACTGTCAGATAGCTACATTTAGCATCCATACATTGTTCGGTTATATTAAATCTAATAACGCCTGGATATAGTGAGGCCATATGCTGCCAGCCGATGCAAAGTAATCAAACTATTTACTGCTTTAACGTTTGGTTACTCAGAGCGGGTTTATTACCGTGGAAACACTGAAGTAAATGGAGCAAAAACACTTTATTTATTATGAGACGAGGCAAGGTGAGTTTATTTGTTTACCACCAGTCAAACAAAGTGATTCCAAGTTTTTCTACGGGAAGGTAATATCAAATAAAACATCTATTAAACGAAAATAGATTACCTGAAAATTACGCGAAAATGAAACTGCAAAATTAGACTATTAAACAGACAACGATTGAATAGACTAACAAGCAGAGGTGGGCAGTCACTATTTATATTTAGTTTAGTAACTTTTGAAATAAATGCTTAGGAGTCGTTTTACTTCACCGTACTTTTTAAAATTATCATATTATATTATTGTGAGGGACTCTTGAGTAAAATCTTTGAATACTCCACCCACTGCGGTTAACCTCACCGAATAAAGAAAAAGCTTGTTGAGGAACAATAGAATTTATGTTAAAGTGAGACCTCTTGTTTCTACACCAGCTTTGTTGCTTATTGTTGTTTGCTATCTGCTGAGCCTGTTGATACATTTGGAGATCAATAAGCTACAACAAACAGTATATATTGTCACTGAAAGTACTTTACCCTGTTCTAACATATACACATTACCCACTGGACACATTAATTTCTTAAGTTTATCATAGAAAAACAGACGTGAAGAAGTTTTATTTCTTCTAGAACTTATTTTACAGCTGGGTTATTTTTATGCTTATTTTATCTTTGTCTCAAATACACCAGAATTTGTACAAAACTTTGTATTTATGTCTTTCTGATGTCCTTTTAAAATATTAAAAGGACATCAGACGTCACGATCAGTTACTCAGTAGCTAATAGCCATTTTTATCAAATACTTTTTTACTTTAACTTGAGTATAAACACAATGAAAGAGTGATATCTTTACTGTAGCACAGTTTTTGGCTGCTCTACTCAGCTCTGCTAATAACTTAATTTTTTCTGTAACTGGAGAGTTTCTGCTGAGATATAATCCGTCTTCTATGTGTTGGTCAGGACTCAGGCAGTAGTAAAATACCTTTACAATAATCTATTAAAAATAAAAGCATGCACAAGTTTTTCCCTTCACTAAAAATATTGCATCAGTGTTACGTTTAGGTATATTCGTAGTTCATAACTAATTGTTGTCTAAATTTTAAAAGTTAACCATCATCGTAAAGGTTGGATAACAGTAGGGCTGTTGTAAACGAATATTTTAGTAATCGCGTAATCTATCGATTATTCTTACGATTAATCGGGTAATCGGATAAAAAAAAAGATAAAATAAAACATTGGTAGAAATAACATAACAGCAGTGTTACTATCGCATATCAATATCAGTCCAATTTTTCACATTTGAGCTTCTCTAACAGTTACTTTTCTGTAGTTTAGAAAATTAACCTGTAACAATAA
>CAEGAE010086977.1:0-36792 GCA_903067095.1 Girardinus metallicus | reverse complement strand
GGGGGTGGGGGGTGGGGGGGGGGGGGGGGGGGGGGGGGGGGGGGGGGGGGGGGGGGGGGGGGGGGGGGGGGGGGGGGCTCTTACAGCCATCTACAACAGTATTACTGCAATGTTAATATTTATTTTAATGTACCCATGCTGCGTCATTTAAGCATGAATTTAGCACAACCTCTTTAGTCAACAAATGCTTGCAATGATGTTCGGGTCACTCATTTGTGACCCCTCACACTGCAAAATTAATCAATAAATTCAATCACCTGCCCACATGTGCCAGATGTTGGTTCGTGAGAAAGGAGTCCTGCAAAGTCTGAGACTCGGTGCAATGGCCTGGCGTGGTTACTGTAACAGTTGGGTTCATTGTTTTGTAGGCTACAAATACAAACCTTTTGAAAATGGTTGCATGTTTAAACTAAACTGTTAAGAAAGTGCAAATACAACTACTTCAGTAAAGCTGTGTTTTTATGTGGACAATAATGTTAGTGGATGCTAACCATCACTGTGTTGGGAATAGCAAATGTAGAAGAAGCCTGTGGTTCCCAGGGACCCATATACTCCTAAATACTGCCCTGACTGTTGTATGTGGTTCAGACTCTGACAGACTAATATCAGTCTGGGATCCTTCACAGTGTCCCTTGGGGATATTGTATGTACTTCCTCCACCTTTAACTGTGAATGCTTGTGACCAAACCATCAAACCAGTGTTTTTTGCCAACCGCCAACAAAAACTAAGAAGAAGAAGAATCACCATCATCATCAAAGCCCATACATTATACCAAGACTACACCCTGTTTCTGTTGTGATTTTGGAGGAGTCTGCTGCGATTTTGGAGGAGTCTGCTGCAAGCCGGATGTGAGATCAACTGTGGGTTTGTAGGTACAGAAGACAAGTGGTGAAGTTATAGCTTCCATCACTATATATTTTTTCTGATGATTGTTTTCAATTTTTTTTTAAAAAATTGGGAGCCCTCCTCCTGGAGTATCTATCATCCCCACATTTTTTGTTACCTGACACCATAATTAGCAAGCAATTAATTCCTTAAAGTTACTGGGAAACTAGAGCCAAGTTTGATATTGTTTTTGGTTGTTTGTTGTGTTGGGAGTAGCCATCATCCATCCATCCATCCATTTTCATTACACCATTGTCCCTTAGTGGGGTTGGGAGGGCTGCTGGTGCCTATCTCCAGCCACGTTCCGGGTGAGAGGCAGGGTACACCCTGGACAGGTCACCAGTCTGTCGCAGGGCAGCAGTCATCATAAATTGCCTATAATTTATTGAGGTGTGTTTGCAAACACACCTCAATAAGTTGCAGTGTGCATAAATGTGACTTAAGCAGCAGTAATGATTAAACATTTACATTTCATATCTGTGTTTTGGTATCAAACTTAATATGTGTTGATAACTAGCATATTTGTGAAGTTGGTCAAATTTTGAAGTGTAAAAGAAATTCTAAAATATAATAATAATAATAATAATAATAATAATAATAATAAATGTATGTATAGATTTAATGTAATCATCAATCAAATTTTACCTCACACTCTGCAAGCGCCACATTGTTGCTGTTTCCTGGGCACATACTGCCACCTGAAGGAGAACTGACAGCACTTACAGCCAGGACCGACCTGTACATACGGGAGGGAAGATGGGATTTGGAAATGGGAGCGTGACGTGTTTTAAGAACACATGCTACATTTTTCATATTCTAATATCTTATTATGATAGGGAACCTACCATTGCTTTCTTTTAACTACATGTACATTTTATTTTAGGCCATATAATCTTCTGATGACAACAAAAAGCAGTGAGATCTAGTAGAAAATAACATTTATTTCTATATATAAATCATAATAATAGTAAAAGACAAATAGAGTCTCTACAATTTCACTCTACATTTCTGATAATCTCACGGCCTTCTGGTTTCTAAAGAGGCTTTTAAAGTACAATTGAATTGCTGATGAGATGTGGTCAGATTGGAAAACATTTCTGAGAAGTACCCCATTTAGAACTCCTTCCTGGTACATCGGTGCCCTTGACATCACTGTAACCCTTTACTGGATGGTGACACCTGGTAACCAAGATACTCCACTTGAACTTTGTGCTTTGCAGTGTGGAGCTTTTACCTCTATCCTTTCTAGATATTTACAGAACAAAAAGGCATTTAAATCTGGTCGTGGGCTCCAGGACATGCTTATCTTTGCATGGGTGGGAATAAAAAGTTCTTTTCATAGAGACGAACTTTGTTCAAATAGAAAAAACACTGCATCAGTGTATGCATATAAATGATAAGCAGTAGTATAATTTTGATGATGTGCAAAATATACTATGTAAGCGCGAAACATTTAGTGCTGTAGCTAAAATGGGATTTTTGCCAATGTCCACACTCTAAAAATTATTATCTATTTGGCAGCAGTGTATGTCCTGTAAATTTGTTTTATGTCTCACCAGAAGAGGGCAGCATTGACGTACTTTCCAGTAAGGGCTGGAAATCTAAACAGCAACGTTTAGAAAAAAAAACAATTTCATCTTTTGTGATTTAGATATCCAATTAAAAACTGTAACATTTGATTAAAAGACATTTCAGCCATACCTTTTTCTAGTTTTTCATACTGTGATCAGTGTGAGCAAAGCATTTAGTTTAAAAATGTTGCCTCTTGCGATGAAGATCCTTATAAGTGTAAAATGAAAACAAAGATTTAAGACTAATACATCTAATAAACCTAATTCTAATGCCTAATGTTTCTGCATTTAAAGAATGACTGACAATGTCCCAGCTTTTCAAAATGTTTCCCAATTTAAATTTTACTGTGATTCACAATAGATATAGTATGTGAGCTATCAATGTCTGGAAGATTGTTATTTACTCCAGTCACACATCCTTTTACATTTATTTATATTAACAGTCATACTGTGCAGACACAGACTTATCAATCATTTTTACACTTTTTCTACTTTCAAGTTGGCTGAGGCTGAAATCACAGTGGGATGAATCATGAGAATGTAATAGAAACATATGTTCAATATTCAAAACACATGTGGTGTGTAGGTGATGTAATGACCCAGACTAACATTTTTAAAAGTTAAAATTAATTTGCCAAATACGTGGCAATCAAACACTCCACCAACTTCATTTCTAATTAAAATATGGCAAAAAAAATCTTGATGTACTGCTGACTTACATACCTGTGGATTGATGGATTAGATTTCTTACTAAATGTTATGTGGTGCGTTTTTTAAAAACTGTTCCAAACTGATATCTGAACAGACTGCTTTCTTAAAGTTCACAAAAAGAGGCTGAACGCCCTTTAAAAACAGGAAAAAGTGAATTGGAACTCCGTCATTTGTGCAAAAGTGGTTGTTGCCCTTTTAGGGCCTGTCAGACTGAACAGCACAGTATCTACTCCTGGGCTATGAGCTTTGTTGCCATTGGGACATTTCCATGGGAACCAGCGGCAGTAAAAGGAAAGTGGGAGGATCCTGGTTAAGCAGCCAAAGGGGTGTGTGTGAGATTTATTGGTATCCTGCTTCATTTAAACCATCTTAGTGCGTCAAGCTGACAGAACCCTCCAGCTGCTGTAAAGAGAACTTCTTACTCTCTCAGCTCTAAATTTGGAACAACCTTTTGGATTATCTTTATTTTCAGGATATAAGGTAGGAAGGCCTTTTACAGATTGTATTTAACAGCAATGTATGGTTTTGGTCACATTTGAGAGCACCTAAATTATATGTAATTCTTATTTTGCAGAGTTCCCTGCCTTCCATTAGAAGACCCATGTGGGTGGTAGAAAAGATTCGCACGTCGGTAGAAAGATCAAACCTGCCTATGCCTTCAGCAGAGCTCGGCTTCAAAATCAGTGACATCATGTTGGGAGAAAAGACTGACAAATCCAGAAGGATTTCTCATTGTCCCAACATCATCACCCCTGACAACATCCCAGAATTCTGCATCCCACCAACAATTTTATCCCTGCAGGAGATGAAGAACTCGGAGCAAAAGGGAACAGCTCGCATCAAGGCGCCTTCCTGTGAGAGGGCTAAACCAGAGGCCGAAGTAACATTTCATGAGGCGCTGCTAAATCCTCACATTATTCAGGTAGAAAGTGTGGATGAAAGCCCCTGTGATGGCTGCAGTGATGAGGACACCACTAACGCTGATCCCCAAAGCCAGGCCGCCTTGTCCCTTCCACACCTGGCTAAAACTCAGACCAGCTACGGCTTTTGCACATTACTAGAGAGCCCCCACACCAGGAGAAAGGAGTCAATTTTCCATTCTGATCCAGGCTCCTCTTCTCTCCTGATGCCCAGGAGTCGTTCGAGTACGTGCTCTAAATTCTCCCACTCTGCCTCACCGTCCTCCTGCCCCTCTTCATTCAGCCTCAACAGTCTGACCTCCAAGCTCTCCCCCAGGAGCTGCACCCTGAACTGGCAGGCTCCTCTGGACAGCGACACGACTTCTTCCACTGAATCATCACCTTTCAGCTCCCCGCTGCTGTCCAGGTGCCCTGCCAAGTCTTCCCTTTTCAAAGCACTGAGCCATGAACTGCTGCTTTCAAGGAGCATAAGAAAAGCAGTGGTGTCCAGAAATAATTCCCTGTCAACAGACGAGGGAAGCTCCACAGACAACAGCCCAAATATCATGAGGAGAGCCTCTGAAGGGTTAGCTGATGGCCTGGCCAACAGCTACAGCCTGGCCCCACCCAACATCTTCCCCATGGACTTGACGTTACACAGAGAGAGGGTGATGAAGGAAAGAATGGTGCCTGTAGGAAAAGATGGCAGTCTCAGACTCTCAGCAGAGTACTGTCCAGATAACCAAAGACTGCGTGTTCGGCTGATCAGCGCTGAGGGCCTTTATCCTCTTTCTATTGATCCAAAGATTATCAACTGCAGCGTCAGCCTCTCGCTGGTCCCCGGCAAACTCCAAAAGCAGCGCAGCACGGTCATCAGAAAGAGTCGCAATCCAATATTCAATGAAGATTTCTTCTTTGATGGTATCGCGGAGGAAGATCTTAGCCAGAGATCACTTCGCTTTAAAGTGGTGAACAAAATGTGCACCCTCAAAAGAGACTATCTCCTAGGTGACTGTGATCTCCCTCTTTCAAGTATTGTAACAATGTAGGTTAACTGTGTATTTAATGGGTTACTTTTGTGTTTGTGCTATTTATTTTAATTTTTGTACTGCACCAGTTTTGTATTTATTAAATTATGAAAAACACTAAGGATGTTTGGGTTGAATCTATTTTAGAGTAGAACACAATTTTATTCATAATGTATCTCTTTTTTCAACATGAGACTTTATAAATAATAGGAAAATTAGAATACTGAGAAAATGTTGTCTCTCTGGGTTAAGTGAAATATTTTGCAAATGTTGAGTTGATGGTTTGTTAATGAGGATGCATCACCAGCTTGTTTAGTCAGACAGAAACCATCTCATATTTCCTCTAAGCCTGTTGTTTACTTCCTGACCTTTCCAATGATTAAAATATCATGAGAAACCAGAAACCTTGCAGGGTTGTTTTTATTATTTTGTTATTATTGACTATTTATAATTTCTTAACCTTTAAAAACAGGATTTGGGTGTGTAAAACATAACTTTTGGTTATCCATGTACTGGAATATATTGCTTTGAGATAAATAAAATACTTATTCTAGTAATTTCTTAATTTTCTAAAAGTGAAAGGATGCCCACAGTTTAACTAATTAAATCAAAATACTAAAAACTGGACAACCTTTTTTGTTTCACACTTATTCCCCACACTCACCAGACCAACACATCATCCACATGAGATGAGAATATCCTGCTGCTTTAACTGATAAAGATCAGGTTCAAAAGAACCAGCTGCAATGGAAGCGACTAGTTAAAGATTAAAAAGGTTTCCCATGGTAAAGAGAAGCTCTAAAAATGGACTGGCGAATGCACCAGATATCCAAGATATTTAAACAACAGTGACATAAAAACAAACTAGATGCATTTGATGAATTGATGTATTTCTACAGCAATGGCAAAAAATTAAATGAAGACAAAGGATTAGGGTCTTAATTTTGTGAGTAGGGTATTTTTAATCAGTCCTAAAGATCAGGTTTAATTTTTTTTTCATTCTTAACCACTGATTTTTGGTCTGTATCTGTCTGCTCTACAAGTAAAATAGTGATTTTGTGTTTTGTAATACTAATATTCAGAAGCAATTTCTATTGGAGAAACATTTAAACATCCTACACATTTGGACAGTCTATCCTAAAAAGGGGATTTTTCCAGATCTGTGAAGGTGAATTTTGCTGCTCAACACTTTTGTGCTCACTATTTACTCAGCTGTGAAACAGCCGGCAATAAATGAAAGTTTATGACGTGAAGCCCTTGCTATCTGGTCAACCACTGATAAGATTTGAAGGGATTTGTAATAGTAAATCTTAAAGCAGTAAAGCCTTGTTTCCTCTCCACGTCAGCGTGACTGACATGGATCCACGTCAGTGTGACTAACATGGATAGAACATTACTATTTTGTCTGAAGTGAAAAGAAAAAAAGTCTAATGCAAATATTTTACTGTGATTTAGCAGGATAGATCAACAAATACAACACAATTGTGAAGTGAAAAGAAAAGGACACATGGTTTTCTAGAGGTTTTACAAATAATACACCGTGTTCCAAATTATTACGCAAATTATTATTAAGTGTCATAAAGATTACATTTTTTGTTGTGCTATTAAATTTATAGATGGTATTGTGTCTCAGGGCTATTTGAATCACTATAATTAATTTCAGAGACCTTGGTTGATTAGTTTGTCTGGTGAGCTCAATTAAAGGAATTCTACTTAAGAAGGATGTTCCACATTATTAAGCAGGCCACAGGTTTCAAGCAATAGAATCTCTGCTGACGAAAATCATCAGATAGTGTAGTGCCGTATGACAAGGTATGAAAACATTAGATATTTAACGAAAACTGAAGCATTATTGTACTGTGAAGAGATTTGTAGCTGATTCAGAACACAGATGGGTTTGTGCAGATAAAGGCATAATGAGGAAGGTTTCTGTTAGACAAATTCATCGTATTAAGAGAGCAGCTGCTAAAATGCCCTTACAAAGCAGCAAACAGTTATTTGAAGTTGCTGGTACCTCTGGAACCTCTAGGTGGAGGATCCTCCAGAGGCTTGCGGTGCATTAACCTACTATTCGGCCATCACTAACCAGAGCTCACAGGCAGAAACGGTCACAGTGGTCCCAGCCGTACATGAAGATTAATTTTAAAACAGATTTGTACGCTGTGCAACCCTGGATGTTCAAGATGGATTCAGTAGTGAATTGGTGGTGGATGGCCACCACATCCCAACAAGGCTGTGACATCAACATTTTTTGGGAGTAATTTTTTGGGCCGAAATCATGGGGAGAGAGCTGGTCGGCCCCTTCAGAGTCCCTGAAGGTGTGAAAATGACCTCAGCAAAGTATATGGACTTTCTGACTGATCTCTTTCTTTCATGGTTCAAAAAAAAAGAGTCGTACCTTCAGTAGCAAAATCATCTTCATGCATGGCAATGTACCATCTCATGCTGCAAGGAATACCACTGTGTCATTGGCTGCTATGGGCATAAAAGGGGTTCACCATCCTCCTCTGACCCCAACCCTATTTGGAGTTTCCTCAAGCAGAATATCTGAGGATGGGATGCAACTCGTGTCAAAACAGCAGAAGATATTCTGACATCCTGCAAAGAAATTAAAGCAGAAACTACCCACAAACTCACAAGTTCAATGGATTCAAGAATTGTGCAGGTGATATCAAAGAAGGGGTCCTATGTTAACATGTAACTTGGTCTGTTAAGATGTTTTACATTGAAATAGCTTTTGATTTTAGTACATGTGACCACTTAATGCTGCACATTCAAAGAATGACCGTTTGCAGTTCTTTATAATCCATAAAATGTTTAGAAAATCTGCTGTGCATAATGATTTGGAACAGTGCATTTTGAGGTTTTTATTTTTGAAAAAAAAAATACTTTTTTCTTTGGGAGCTTTGGTCAGTAAATTTGATTTATACTAGAATTTTCAAGTTCATGGCTTGAAAATTATACTGACCATCATTTGCATTGACCATTTAAAAAAATCTGAGAAAATATCACTTGCCTAATAATTTGGAACACGGTGTATGAAAAGCCTGACTTGCATTTGTACTCAGACCTTTTCACTCTGATACCCTTAATGCTTTCCAGGTCACCTAATTAGTGAATATCTACGAAGGCCTCAGGTTTAGGCAACATTAGTGAACAAACAGCCTCATGAAGACTGGTGAAAATAGGGATAAGTTGTGGAAAAGTAAGAAAAAAAAAGGTTAGGTTATAGCTGCCTGTGAGTTTAAATAAGCAACCAGTTCTTTGTATTTTCAGGTGTTGATGATCTCTGTTAGATCTGTAGGAAACAACTGTGTCCTCACAAACTGTTCTCCATGAATGTAGAAGCTGAAGTATGCCTGCTTACTTTCAAATGTCCTAAAGCAGTTGCCTAGTTACATTCACTCTACATTTATACCCTTTGCCCACGTTTACAACGCACATTAAGCTAGATAACATCGAGAACCTAAAAACATACTTCAATAATGCAAACCCATTCCAACTTGCATCATAACCAGTAGGTTCAATAGGTTCTTAAAATGGAAAGATAATATTTTCTTTTAACGATATGCTATTTCCTTCTCCTACCATATCACAAGTTTCCATTTTACAGCTTCCCATGTGAAACAGTTTGTTTAAACCTGCTCCCTTATCTTGTTTTCTGTTTTTTCAGGTTCCTACTTTAGTCCAGAAATGTTGACATAAATATAAAGTTATAACAGCACAATGCAAAACACGCAGTTTATGCCAGTTTATTTTGTTCTCAGGCATGGATTTATTTTAACAAAGCACAACAGCTTTGTTACCAAGCCCAGATAGAACAGAGGGCTTGTCAGAATTATACAAGATCAGCAGTTAATATTGTTTAATGTTAAAATGATGCAATGTATTCATATTAAAACAGCAATATAACTTAGGCTCCAATGGCTGCTTTTTACAAACATAGAATAAATAATATGGAAATATTTGTGCAAAGATCTTACTTTTTTACTTTCTATTCTTTCCATTTTTGTTTTGAGATTATGAATATTCAGGCATCATCTAGTAAAGTATAGCCAACTTGATGTTTTTCTTATTTACTTTCTCAGCTCTTTGCATGACTGTCTTATTTCTAAGTCTGACACTTTCATTGGCTGTACGTGGAAAATCATCACAATTAACAGGAAAAAAAGGCTTGAACATCATGTCTGTGTGTAATTAATCAATAGAAGTCTAAAATAGCAACCGTAAATAAAACAGCTGCAACCAACTACTTTTAAAAATCACCTTTTTGGTAAATAGAAACTACTTGTGTGGATTGTTACAATAGAACAACTGCAGCTGCTCTACCAAAGCTTCAGAGGTTTTTTTTAGAGAACATGTGGTGGTGCCAAAAAATCAAGAAAATTTTGTAAAACTGTATATCTATGATAACATAGCTCAACAGACCTGACTTAGAGACCTTATCTCTGACAGAGCTGAAAAAATCTACTGCTCAGATGGAAAAATGTTTTGATTGGACATCTGTTAGTCACAAATCTGGTCTTGATAGAAAAGTGGCAATTTGCCTCAGCAGAGAAAGGAAGCTATGGAGATAATGGGAAGATGGATAGAAATGAAAAGAGCACAAAACTATGCATGGAAAAAATGGAGGAAAAAAAATACTGTCAGCACATCTTTTACATTTTTATTTTAAAAAATATTCATGTGTCACTTTCCTTCAATTTCACAAATATTTCCTCCTTTCTGTTGGTCTATATCATAAAATTCTCTGAAATATAAGGTTTGTGGTTGTAATGTAACAAGAGCCTATTACCACCCCTTGACCTGAAAAAGCAAAAGGGGTGGTAATAGGCAATATACATGCCTTGTAATTTAAATTCTCTCAGAACTTGTATTTAGAAAATTTGATGTCTGAACTAACCTATGATCAAAATGCTACAGTGTAAGACGTAATTGTGATTATTTGGTTCAGAGAGAATAGCTTATTCCATGATGTCAGCGGCGGTGTTCAGACTCGTTGTTTTAGGTACATTGCGTCACTGTTTTATGGCCCCTTTATTCAAACGAACATGGTTCTCAGTACATAACCAGTGCAAGTAATAAGGGGGCAATCTACGCTTTTGTTTTCTTTCAACTTCATCATAACTTTGAAAATTAATAACAGGTCTCTTAAACCAGATAAGACTGAAGCAGAAACTATCAGCCACTAAAATAAACACTGCCTCGTTCACTAAGTCTTATGATATAAATACATTCTCTCAGATTATTTCCTTTTATATAAATACTTAGTTAAGCAATATAATCTATACTTTTGAAGATTATTCATCTGCTTCATAAAACTAAATATATAAAACTAAATTGCTCTTCCAGCCCAACATATTTTCTGTACAGACATTCTCTATTTACTGTGAGAAGACCAGACTGTGGGGCTTCTGCACGTAACAGACCCATCACTTAGCCTGTGTACCTGCCCTGTGTTACACCAGCCACTCAATCACCTCAGGCACTGCATGGAGCAGAGTCCAAGCGTGACATGTTTAGTACATAACAACCAAACATTCTGTAGCTCAGACCTTCTCACATCAGATGAGACTTATATAAACAGAACAAAGGTGTTTAGACTCACTCAACCTTGCAGAAGTGCTGAGGCTCTACTTGAAGCTGTCTGAGTGCAAGGGTGGTTAGGCAAGGAAAAGTAGTTCATCACAATTCATTAAAACTTCACATTGAATTAGTAAAGCCAAGGAGTGGTTAATAATGTTTAAAAATTAGGCTGTGTCATCATTTTGTAATTTCTCTCCTCCCCTTTTAAAGAAGCCACATCTGGATGGCCTAATAATATATGATTAACGGTACCTAATATTACACTGGCAAAGAAGATATGAAGGCAGTGCAAATGTATTTTTTTATGAAAAAAAAAAAAATTCTTTACTGCTTTTCCAACTTGATCATATATTATAGCACCGAGGCTACATTCAGAAAGGTTTAACATCTGTTTTAACTAAAATGCACCTAGAGTCTCCATCTTGGAGTTAGTAGTTTTCAGTGATGTGTGTGAAACAACCGATCAGAATTTACTGATAGATGAAAAAGTAAATGGGATTATGTGCTACTCTGTTGAACTGGTTTTTGTCGCTCCAAAAAATGCATAGGTCTCCGAATGCTTGGCACACCAGAAACCATGATTCCTTTATGGAAGCAGACCTAAATTACAACCACAAAATATTTCTTACTAAATTTTCCTAAAAATATTTTGATAATAAAGGTTTTACTGTCACTCTCACCCGTTGACAACTGGAGATGGGTAAGTGAGTGTATTGCAATAGTGTCTTTTTCAGTCTTAATAAAAAATAAAAAATAAATAAATCAGGCAGCTGCAATAACTGGATATGTCTGACTGGCTAACTCATTGAAAAGCTGAGATGTATAGAAATTGTTGGATTTTTTAAATAAGGACAAACACTAAAACTGTTTTCAGTTTCCAAATAGGTCAAATAATATTTTAGCTGTTAGTGTTTATTTTTTATTAAATAATTTATATTTCAAAATTTCTTTCATTTATGACTTACATTTTACAATGTTTTTAATGTTTTATTTGTTAATACATTCTTTTTTTTATCTGCTCATTAATTTTCATTCAAAGCACTTTGGATTATCTTTTGTATGAATGGTTCAATATAAATAAGCTTGTCTTACTTTATAATCTCCCCTTCCACTCCAACCTTCTCATTTTTCTAATCATCCTCAGGAACAGGTACATGCTGGTGTGATGGGTAATTGCATTGAGATCAACATGAGCATGGCATAATATTGTCCAAATGGCCATTACACAGTTAAGTAAACAGTCCATCATGACAGGGCTTGTCAAAGGTTTGTGTTAGTGTGTTGTCTGTATAGTGTCTACTTCATTTATTTAGAAACATATGTGACGTGTTATGTAAATGTGTACAACAATTCCCACGTTGTTTTTTTCTTAAAATTATATGACAGAATTGGGCAAAAACGCATTCGTGTTAAACATACAAAAGAGAGAAGACACTTCCTGCTTGCTATTCTGTGTTTTTCCACATTCAGAAGCGCCTTTTACTTCCATGACAACGAGGTCCAGCTCTGGGGGGAAACCATGGAGATCCCGCCTTTCATGTGAGAGATGCTTTTATTTCGACACGAGTTGATACAGTCTGTCCCTGTCTATTTAATTCAGGTGCATCTTAGCCTTCGTCGTGCTGTTGCTGCGAGTATCCAAGGCCGGCTATCAATAGATGTGTCAAGAGCACCTTAAAAAAAAAAAAGGGGGGGGGGCCTGAGAATGAAAAACGCAAAACCACACGTCATTCTGAAACAGTTTTTTTTCACATAAAAAAACACTATGGGATGTGTTTGAAAGATAAAACAAAGATGGGCTGCAACACAATCAAATAACTGCCAAAATAATCATTATATGAACATATAGTTGTTTAAAATGTTAAATAATTTTTATATTTCATAATTTTACCAAGTATTTGTGAAAATATTGACATTTAAAAAAAATATATACATACATTTGTTTTTTTAAATAATATTTTTATGGTGACAGGAAAAAAGGTTTACATGGAAACTTTACTATTTGCTTGAATGTAAAACATTTTATGATTCAGAATATTTTTAGTGTTTTTATTATTTTATCACACTTAAGTAAGAATAAGGAGACAAGAGCCTGCCTTGTCTCTATATTACACTAAGTTTGCTGCTATACAATTTTGAAAGACCTCTGTAACTTAAAATCAATATGGAAAATAGTCTCTTTAGAACATGAGCATGCTGCATAATTTTATGATATTAGAAAGGGTGCAATTAAAACATTTGGTTGCATCTTTTATGATAAGAGACATGGCAATAGCTTGTATAATCCTGCCATTTAATCAGAGGTAAACATGGCTAAGTGATGGGTTTCTGTTTGCCAGTTTGGTTCTCTTGGTAACTGATCAACACAAACCAAACAGATGTCCTATTTTTACACAAGGGTTTACCAAACCTTGGCACAGAGGAAACACTTTACCCTGGAAAAGAAGATAGACTTAATCAGGGAAACCACCAAAAACTCATGGTTAAATAAAATACTGTTTCTAATTCTTAGTTTGGCCTTTTTCAGGATCTAGGAGATAGCTCCGTCTTAGTTTCATAGACAAAATTCTGCACGGTGATGCAGTGGTTGGCCCTTTAGTCTTGCAGCAAGAAAGTCCTGGTTAAGACTCCTGACCAAGGATTTATGTGAATGAAGATAGTAAGTTCTTCCTATGCATGTGCCTTTGCCAAGCTGAGACCTGTGTGTCCTCTACATACAGAGGGTAACGAACTGAGAGCCACTATACCCAACCTGAGGGTTTTTACTTATAAACACTTTACAAATGATTTTAGAAAGAAAAAACAAACAACTTGTCCAATGTGTGTTTTGAACTTGTTTTGTTTTAGTTTCACTATTGAAATATTACCCTAGTGATGGCCCAGGACAAAGTTTTATAAAGTAATATTCAGACAGTTGTATTTTTGCAGTTTCCTGGGTCTGACTTCTCTCAACTGTGTAAATGTCTGATTCAATACGACAAGCATTCCCAACACTTATCTAACCAGTATATTTATGAACAATAACTACTCATTCCATTTACTGTTCTATCCATTGTTACATTGTGTCCCTTACACAATGGGGGAAAAAAAAATGGACTTTGATTTACAGTGCTGTTATCCTAATGTGCTGGAGTCATTTTAAATACCTGCATAGGTCTTTGATCAAAAACCTTTTCTTTGCTTGACTGATGAGAGTTACAGTATTGCTTCACGTGGAGAGCAGAAAGCGATCGTTTCCAAGGCCACGCAGCTAGGATATCAGCAGGTTTGCAGGTTTCCCACCATGTGAGTCATTGCATGTTGGTCCACATGTCAATTCTGTGATGCAACAAAAGGAAGTGCGTTTTTCAGCGTTAGGCATTGGATGCAAATTACTTTATGTATATGTGGCCTTGCAGACCACTGCTCATGACTGTTGCAAAACTGTGATACTGTCAAATGAAATTGAAAATAAAGAAAATTAAATCTGTGATAAAACTATGCAATCTTATGTACAGACTTGGTTTAAAATAGGTGAAAAACTGGTGAAGTTTTATAGAAAAATGCCTAAATTAATCTTTGCAATTTACAAAGATTGGTAGAGTTGTGGTAGTTGGTATTGCTTAGTTTGTTTTTATCTTACCTCACTATAAGTATTGACAGCCATTGTGTAAGGGCAATATCATCTCGCTTGGGATTCACAGACGAGAATGATGCATTCAAGGCTGGTGAAAAGCTGGTATATCTGAGCATGAAAGCAGGCAAGCTGATCCGTGCGCTGGTGTTGACCGACCCGTCCGCAGCTCGTGATTCGTGCACTCATATTTTCGGATTTGTATGTGTAGTTTATTGCTACTTGTGCAGTTTGAAACGTGTAAGTTCGACAAACTTTTACACGCGAATGTTGAGGTACGCATTTATGCTTTATGTTATACACATTTGTGAATTATGTGTTGCACTTGTAAATCTTATAAACTTGTGGATCATATTGTAAGCATTTCTCGTTGCATGTTTTGTGAACTGTAAGCAATCTATGACGTAGTATAAGTGTGCGCATGCGCACTGCCAGAAGATAGGGCGAGTTGTTGGGTAGCAGATAGTCAGAACACAGTGGTCTATCATTGCTAACGCCCCGCGGCTAGATTTCAAGGAAAATAATAGGAAATTATGGCCCAACGTTGTCAGTGTGGAACATGCAATCCCGAGAGCTATTACCCGGAGCGTTTTAGAGGGCGCAATACAACTTATTACATTTCCAAAACCCAAACGGAGTCTGGAATAACGCAAGAAATGGATGAAGGCCTATACCGAACCTCATGTCCATTTGAATGAAACTGTGACCGACGGCAACTAACACATGTTCCTCTGCAGGAAGGCAAGTGGTAGTAAACATCCCATTTTTTTGTAATAATGACACTTAATGATAGTCAAATCAAAGATTAATAAATTAAGATAGTTATGCTTGTTTTTATGTGTGTAAATTCCAACGGTAGCTCTATGGCAGCAAGAGAAAACATGCGGCAACTATTTTATACTATTTATTTTTAAGCATTTTCCTGAAGGCAGATTTTCACAAGCCGTTATTGAAGTCATTGCTCACCCTTTTTGTACGTGCAAAAAGCGTCCGACACCGCTTTCAGAGGACTGTTCGTCCTCTGGCTGCGAAACTTGGGCTTTTTGCGTTGAATTCTCCATTGTTTCCCGCAAATATCCTTACAGACCCGAGGTAAGACTCGTTGAAGAGCTTTCTTGCCTGTCGTCTTAGCCGCAGCGTTGACTGATAAGGTAAACATGTCTCAGGTAACGTTTGAGTTCTTCTTCTTTTCCATTATGACGGGAGGCAAAGCAACTTTAAGGCGCATACTGCCACCTACTGTACATGAGCGTGTGGCAACACTTCACGTCCATTAAATTCTATAAATTTTTTTGTTATGAACGCCTTGAATTCCACTACCATTATAACACCGTTTGTCAGTGTTATAGAAGTAGAGCAAACCCCGGAAGTAGGTTTGCTCTACTTCCGGGGCGGAGCTGTCGTAATACCATACCATGCCAACATTATTTATGAAGCACTTTATACACCAAAAGGACCAAAGTGTCAATTACATGATCAGTAATAGAAGATCAGCTCTTAGATGCTGTCTGTGTTGGGACAGATGTTGTAAACCTTTTGTTCCTGATACCTTTGTTAACTACATTGTCAAATGTTCTACCTTTGTAAGTTTTGTGTTACATTTTAACATGCTTTTTATAACTTAAGTAGAATAAAAAGAATATTTGCTTTTTGAATCTAAGTTTCTCATCTCTGACAAATTCCCCTTAATAGCTCTCTCCTTTAAGACTCACAAGCACATTAAGCCAGTTTCCATGTCCGGCTCCAGTGAAGTTAAAGTGCAGCCTCAGGCACCACAGCCTTTTATTTCTTCCAAAAGGAAGTGACCTGCATTGTTGGGGCATTATTACTGGCCTGCATTCACTCTAACATCCCTTATTAGGTAGAGCAAAGTCAGACTATAACATAAATGGAACAGAGAGACCAATTAGCATAATTGTTGTAAAAATTGTTTCCTGCTTAGTCCTGGCTAATTATAAATTGTTTTTTGCACAGTTTTTACCATTTGTTTTTTGCACAATTTTTACCATTTGAGAACCATGCTAAATTTGTGACGATCGGTAATTAACTTTCTAGTATTTGAGTATTTAAATTTTCTTCTTTTTCACATTTTGTGTAAAATGTGTTTTACCCACACCTCATTTTTGAACAATTCACCTAGCAAATCACATGATTGCGTTTTTGAAAAATCCCTCACAACAGCCCATTTTTATAAATAAACTAGAACATTACAACTCTGCAAAATTACATTTGACATCACCGAGAAGTGTCGCCATCTGCTGGTGACGTTCTCTCAAATCAAACTGAAGCGTTAGCAACGGGATTTAGAAGAAATCTGAAAGGAAAATTTTATTATCTCATTGCTGGAACTCATTATTGATTTGCTATAAAAAGCATTTGTTTAATTTTCTCCCTCATGAGGTCAACAAACAGAAAATATTTAATTATCACATTTACTGCAAACAAAATCACTAAATGAAACTCATACCTGCTGACATTATTAACCATGTATCTCCATACCCCTTGGACATAAGGAAATCGTCTGGACTGTATCTTTATTATTAGTCTGTTTAAATAAATAAAGCTGAAATCAGCTGTGCATGACCCTGCTGGTTTGATTGCACCCTGTGTGTCTCTTACTCTTCCCTAAAGCAATTATTTATCAGTGTTTACTCATGAATTTTTTTTTTCAGGAAAGTGACACTTGTTTACAACCAATCACTAAGATGGGGCTTATGAATGTTAGAATACACAGAGAGAGAGATACACAGAGAAAGAGAGAGATCCTTTCTCTCACCATGCTATTTTTAGAATAGACCAATGCCTTCAGGCAAAAATCACATGAATATGGATAACATGCTCTTCTGTACAGACCGGTTTACAGCAAGTGAGCAATAATTCAGACAGACAACCTGCATGTAGTCTGTGTGATTACGATAAACAATGGACAATTGTGGATGTGGTCATTCTTGTAATAAGACAGTAAATTATTTCAAAATCATATGTCATTAAATTGATGAGGAAAAAAATAGAACGTTTGTGATTCTTGTACAGTACATAGACCATTAATATATCAGTATTATACCAGTATTTATCTTGTCTTACTTTGATTTACATAAGACTAAATTGGCATGCAAAACTGACTCTTTATATATTAATAGGATTTTGACATTTTTAAAATTAAATTTGATCCAAGAAACATTTTTGTTTGGAGCGCCTTATATTCATTTTTCATGGGAAACAGCCCCGACAATAACTGCTAAATAAGGCAGAAATAATCTTCGACATCCACAAACAATGTACTTTTTTTATCACTGGAATTCCTGCTGTAGACTAATAAAAGTAATTTCTAAAGCTAATGTGGGAAGAAAATGATACATAATTGTATTTAAAAATACAAAATTGTGCCCTGTATTATGCACATGTAATTTCCCTTACTTTAAACCACTAGCGACAAACGTCTTCAGTTTCATATAGACACACACAGACACAGACATGCATAGTGAGCAATCAGCATTGTGAGGACTATGCTCCAGACAGGTCAAGAATAACCATATTAAGTCCTTTTTTGTAAGAGTTAGGTTGTAAAACAATTGGATACAAGCTCTTTTACATTGACAGAGAAGACAAGAAGAGTATTAATCAGAGAGGCATACAGGAGGACCATTGTGACTCTCTGTCAGAAGACACAATAAACTTGTGGAAACAGGTTCTTTGAATGGATGAGGCCAAAATGTAACTTTTTGACCTACAAAGTGCAGTGTTCTGCTTTCAGCTGTAGATCACGATTAATGCACAGATCCAATTTAGAATCTGTGGTAAGACTTGATAACTGATTATCATTGGTGCCAGCCATCCAGTCTGAGCTTGAGCAATTTTGCAATGAAGAATTAGCATGAAGAATGAGCACTACTAACATCTGGTGGAGCCATACTCCATACAGACATATCATTATAAATACAATTAAAACTATTTTCTATAGAGTATTTACTGAAGATGTTGAATGCAAATTCAGTGCACCATTTGCCAGATTTTTACTTCTAAAGATATCAGTTAAATCAATAAATTTCTGTTCATATTGATTGCGTGCTCAACTTCGTGTTTAACAATAAAAGATTCTGAATTAGAAACTGAGGTATTTTGTTTTTAAAGTTCCCAAATGGAGAAAAGTTTGGATGTGTAGTAATGGCTTTTTCAAAGGCACTGTTCTCATTAAGCTTAAATTCACTGAAGGTTGAAATGTTCTTGAGACGAGTGAAGGGTAGGTAAAGCTTTAATTGACATTTGTGGTCGTTATTTGTTGTATCAATCTGTCTATATGTATTTGAAACTCATTAACAAAATAAACTGATCTGAAACCCACAATAAAACATCAGTTTAATAATGTGATTTTATTGATTTAATTTGTTAAAATGTGCACGTTTTAACAAATTAAAACATATTTCTATATTCTATATGCATATGAAATAAAATTCATATGCCAATGCATATGAATTTTATTTTACTCAAGTATATGTTCACCAGT
Organism: Girardinus metallicus; assembly: GCA_903067095.1. Taxonomy (NCBI): domain Eukaryota; kingdom Metazoa; phylum Chordata; class Actinopteri; order Cyprinodontiformes; family Poeciliidae; genus Girardinus; species Girardinus metallicus. The sequence goes on along the minus strand of CAEGAE010086977.1, from coordinate 17,994 downwards.
TTACCTTTAAAGAATGACTCAGTCTTTGCTTGTTAGAATAATAAAGCAAATGACTTGTTCGTTTGCAAGAACTCTAAATGTTGTTTGGTTTACTTCCATCACTGTTGTTCTAACTAGCAATGTCTTGCATCCCGTCCTTGACCCAAACACACTTTGCAAGTCAATATTATTCAAAGGCTGTCTATGTTTCTTGCCTTTAAATAGGCCAATTTAGACTCAGAGCACATGCATCTTGGAAGACAGGTTTATTTTGGTGGAACTCAATTTTTCTCAAGTCTCCTTGGCCGTTGGGGGAAATATCCTTGAGATGTATTCAGGACACAGTATTCTGTACTTTCTAAACATCTAATATCAACTTCTTCTTCACATAGTTAAAAAATAAAAGAACTTTGCAATGTGGGCTCATGTCTGCAAGTTTAGCACTGGCCAGCAGGGAGAGCCCTTCATCTGCTAAGCAAGGAGATGCTCAGCACCGACCACTGGCCCGGACAGGCAAGACTCAAACAAGATGTTTTATCGTCATGCGTTACATATTTTTGATAAGAATTTAAATGCTATGGAGTTTTCAAAAGCAAAATGATAATTACATAGATTTCCTTTTTCATGGATGAACTTTAAATGTTTAATATTTTTTGACATTACCGGACTTATTTTTTTTAATTTTCTAAACACCCCTTTACTTACCTCACTTACCAATTGATAAACAGCAATTCATTAGACAAGTCAGCATTGTGGCTCATTTAGTTTGTGTTCTTCTGATCACTGATGTCTTCACAAGAAAAAATACAATTAAATCTAGTACTGTTCTGTTCTCTTTAGAGCTGCTTTTCTTTTCCCTTATTCCTGCCTTGCCTTTTTCTTTGCCTTCTCTCCGCGGAGTGGTCCTGTTCTCCTCACTCGTAGATGATGGGTTTCGGAGGGCTGGAGCTGATGCAAAGTGACGTGTCTCCCCATCACAGGAGTGGAGCTGAGGCTGGGCCTCACATCCCCCGCACTGGGCTGTTTTTGTTCGCTGCAGCTCATGCGGATAATTTGCCGGGATGCAGTGGAGGGCTGTCACATGGACTTGGCTCAAGGGGTGTGGGAAAATAGCAGAAGCGTCTTCCATGCTCAAACCCTGCCTTAATGATGAGCATTAAATATGAACATCTTCTTTGTGTAAGCAATGCATTAGGCACCCTATGTGCGCTCTGCTCTTTTTTTTTTTTTTTACTCTCTTCTTGATTCACTGCAGCCTTGACTAAAGTATTTGAAAATCCGTGAACCCGTCAAATAACCATACAGTAAAACCTCCTTCAAGTTATTTCATGATTGCTCAAATAGCACGTTCAGTTCTATCGTCTTCTTCAGCTTCCCTCTACGAATTCAAGTGCCTCAGTGTCTTGTTCGACAACTGAACCTATCATTAAAGAATTCTCCTTCATACAGACTTGATCAGACACAGTAGTCCTAGTTCAGTTGAGCAAGTCTTTGCAGAAGCTTTTCATTAACAGTAACAGATAAAGTGATCTAATAAAACTAAGGAAGAAAATACACCATAACCTCCCTTAAAATAGACCTCCCTGGGTACTGACGCAAAGGACAGTGTGACATTGTGAATGCTAACATCTGTGCAGAACCTCGCAGTACCAAACGCCCCAACCTGAAGTTTGAGCAGACTCCACAGTCATCCTCCAAGGAGCAGCCATTTTGGACGGCTCTCCCGGCACAGATGTTGCATATTAAAATGTAGGGCTGTTTCAGTTCAGGAAATGCTGCAGAGAGAAGGTGCCGCTCCTCTCCGGGCCTCACCTGTGCCTTCATCCGCAAAACCAATTCAAGAGAGGCTACTGTCTAACCAACCAAAAGCAAAGTGACATTCAACATAAAGTCACCCTGTCACCTTATTTTGCTCTCGAAGGCAGCAAATAATGAAAAATTATTTAAACAAAATATGTTTACAACACAAATAAATACCCTGTTTCAGTGTAGGAGTATGTGTTAGCATTGAATGGATATTTCTTTGCTGCATGTTTACGCAGCCTACTGCGTGAAAACAAGCATAAAACATATGTACCAAATTTAGATAATTATGTTTCCCTTTTCATTGAAGCAGACAATGAGCATCCTCTTACAGTGTCACCTATAATTTGACAAACATTGTCCACAAGATGGAGGTATTTACCAGTTTTCTGTTCTCTGTCTGACTCATAAAAGTGACTGAGAAGGCAAGGGGGACACGGAGGCAGATGCACCACATGGCTGTGTGAGACAGATTGTGTTTGCATGAGCAATGTCTGATGGCTGTATAATGTTTGAGAATGTCGCTTTGTTGTGTGTATAGTGCCTGAGTGGGTGATTATTTTTCAGTAGAAGGACACTGGCTAGCTGAGGTGCTGAGAGCAGAAATGTGGCAACAAAAGGGCTGTGAGTGATCCCCGAGCTTGTTTGTTGGTTGGGGGTCCGCTACGGGCCTAGATCAGGGGAGAGTTCACGACATGTCAGATGTCCTCGGTGTTGCTGGACCACTGTACAGTGGTTCAGGTGCACAACAAACCTTTTGCTCCACTAGGCTGTAAGTAAAAGATATAGAGATATGAATAATGTTCCTCTAGGAGGCCCTGAAACACCTTGACAATTTCTCCATAAATACTTTAATCTCAAACATTAGTGTCTATGTAAACTCTTGTTTTTTTTTACAGTATTACAAAGAACTTGAACTGTAATACCTTGTTCAAAAGACTGGCTAATTTTGCCTTAAAAGTGTCTTTATTGAAGGAAAGTGTATAGTAGAAGTTTACAAAACCCTTTCACATTTTCTGGTGTTAAATTACAAACTTAATTATATTTAATTTGGATTTTCATGTGATAAACAACGAAGCAAATATTCTTTGAAAAGGATAAGAATACATGGTTTCTAATTTTTTTTAACACATAAAAATCAGATATATTGCTTTGGTGTGCATTTGTATTTAGCAATTAATGAAACAATCTGTAGAAACACCTTCATGTGTATTTATAGCTGTGAGTCTTTGTTCATCTAGAGATGGAAATGCTCACCCCTTGTTTTTATTTGTTATATTTGTTTTTTGTTGTTTTTTTTTTTACAAAAAGAGAGGGTCTGTGTGAATGTAAATGTTTGTATTATCAAAGATTTACATATTTAGGTTTGGATTTTGACTCTACCATTCTCCCAAATTAATATGCACTGAATAAAATTATCCCATTGCTTCTCTGGCTGTTATCAAGACTTTTGCAGCCTCTAAAGAGTTTTATTTCAGGATTGGTCTTGTATGTAGTTCCATTCATCTTCATATCGAATCTGACCAGCTTCTTTGTCCCTGGAGAATAAAAGCTGAATAAAATTGAATGCCGAGTCTATACTACTGTACATAGTTTTTACATTTGGATCTTTTCTTCAGAGTACCTTCTTCCATGTGTTTTCTTTGTCCGGTGCCAAACTTTTCTTAAGAATTTCTATTGCTTTTTATTTGGCACTCCATTTGTGGAGTGATAATAGTCCCACCTGAGCTATAGATCTCTGTTGCTCCTTTTGCACTCTTATGGGCCTCTAAGTGTGTTTGATTAATTCTTTACCTGCATCACCTGCACGTATAGGTGAACAGCCGTATCTAGGTAAATTTGCAGCGTTCTTTAAGGTCTTTATTTGCAGGATTACTGTTTCATACCCTTACTGCTTAAAAGTCCTTCATGGTTTATATCCCTAATCTCTCTGTGGTTTTTTTTTTGGTTTTTATATAAAAAAAATATTTTCCTTCCACTTCACAAATATGATTTTATATATTCAGATAAAATATCTTAAAGTTTGTGGTTGTAACATGACATGACAAATGTTCAAAATCTAAAAATTATTATGCAAAGCACTGTCTTAATAAAAAAAAAAATATTTAGCAAAGGCAAAAAAAAAAAGTTTCTTCCATGTTATTTTCAAGATCTTTCCCTCCACATTAGACAGCAAAAAGACAGTAAAAGGGCTGAAATTTTCAGATTTGCTTTTCTCTATATGCCTGCTACATAACTTGGATTAAGGTAACTATTAAATAAAAAACTACAATTTATGAGGAAGTTGTATCTTACAGTTTGAGCATCTCCTTGTTTGTTCACAGAATTTCCTGTGAAACATCTCTGGACATCTTGTATGCAGACAATAAAACATTTGTCCACTTCCAGTACAAGTAGAGACTTTGATGCCTATAGTTGAACAATGCTGAAAATAGAGAAACAATATAAAAAGAACTTAACATCAAAAAACACCAATCAAATTCATTCTTTTCACTGAACACTAAGATTCAAAACATCATTAAAGAGGCTGACTTGATCGCCAAGAATATCTTTCAGAAAAGAAAAAAAGAAAAAGACCATTTCTCGGATGCAGCATGATGATAGAAGGGAACATAATGATGCTGCAATGAGACTACTGCAGTTTCTTTTATGCTGGGTGCAGTCGCATTCCATCCTGTCTGTCATTGTGTCTTTATGTGAGTCATTCAAGGATGCCAACTTGCTTATCTGCAAACAATAGCTTCCATAGTCAGCTGAATCCACACACCTTCAATATGCATTGGGTGCTTTAATTAACAAGGTTGCTTGAAACCGCAAATGTTGTAATGTTTCAACAAGCACAGAGTGCCACAATAGTGAACAGTAGCCAAATGGTATTACTGCAGTGGCACCTGGTCCCCAATAGGCATTGTTTGGCTACCTTTTGTGCCCATGTACTGTGACATATTGCCCTAAAGCACTGACCATATGACCAGGCAGAGGGCTTCAAAAGCTGGGCTAATAATAGGAAAGCATAGCCAAGCAATAGGTTGTAGTAATTATATCCCTCTGTGAGACATGATGGGTAAAAAGATGAGAGGCTGGTTGACAATAGTAAGAAATAAAAATGGCACTTGGTATATACACATAAGGTGTTGTCTGACAAATTTTATTAGGGCACATACCGTAGGCTATATTTTCCAGTGTGCCAATAACATTTCAGATGAAATTTCTACAAATATTAAAGACCTTCAAACATCAAGGCTCTAAAGTTTATTTTTGAAAGTCTGACCAGTTTGGGGAAAAATATAAAAAGGTAGTCTAAAGAATTATGCATACAGTACACAATAGTTTTTGCAAATTGGATGGCATTGTGAAGTCGGTTTTGTTGAAAAATGGATCACAGAATGAAAGAACATATGTTGCACATATTCAAACATGAAAGTAAGAAGTTGGCCAGCAGTTGGATTCTAAAGGGGAATATAGGTTTACAAGAAGAACATGCTATAATAATGTTGCAGAAGCAGATATTTCTTCCTTCCATTTACACGTGGAGTCTAGCACATGACGTTTTTGTCGAGCATCAGCGTTTGATCCCATAAATTAATAAGTTTCCATGAACACATTTTTAAAAGCCTTCCTAGAAGAACTCAAAGTGGGTGGGTCAACATCATATTGCATTTCCCCCATGCATGTTAAAAAAAACTACTGGCTTGTCTGTTGATGAAACAATTAACAGGAAGTTAGACTCTAAGGTTGAAATGCCAAGGACAATCCATGTACCTGAACTCAATCAGCACACCTTGGTCTAATGTGGGGGAGTCTGGGCTCCTGGACAGTACATAGTACAGGATAAGTATAAGACATGTTAAGCCATTTCCATGATCTGAAACCAAGGTCTTGTCTTGGTTTCAGTCTGTCTCCCTGGGTTACACAGACCTGCCCTTGAACCATATTCCCAGGGAATATACTCATTCTCTCTTCAAAAGTGGAGAAAGGAAGCTATTATCTGGCAGAGCCTGTGGAGAAGACGCTCAGTGATGATAGAGAACTCAGGCAGGCAGGAAAATGAGGCCGAAGAAGACCATCAGACCAAAGTTTGTTTGCACAGTGACTTTCATATTGTTTGTGTTTGTGTGTGTGCTGCGCTACGAGTCTGGATCAGCCTCAGAGTGTGTGTGTGGGTGTCTGTGTTTGTGTGCTTAATTTGCAGTATCACAGAGTATGTGAGCCCCTGACTGTGAGCAAAGGAAGGATGCAATTTACATTTTTGTGCACTTGTACAGGAGCAGCAACAAATAAAAACCCATGCCTAAAAATAAAATGACTTGAGAATTAATTAAAGTCTGTGGGTGTGCAGCAACAAACAGATGTGTCCTATTTAGGGCTAATATCAACTTCAGCTAACTAGTGTGGGGAACTTGTGATTGATGGCATCTGTCACTGTTACTGCTCCAACATGCCTTAATCCTATCCAGTGGTTGCAGAGCACCCAGATACACAATGCCTGATCTTTTATTCCTTTATTCAAATCCCATCGATTGAATGGGGTGATCAGAGGCATTGCCCTCTCTGGAAGAGCTTAATCTCTCCCTGACACATGGAAGACTTGCTGGACTTTGATGATGCAGCCGCATATCCTTTTGGGCTTTCAAACAACCCTGCGTGCGCTGCTACCTCCGTCAGTTGTCTGGAGAACAATCATTCAGTACAAAGCACTGTCAAGGCTTCAGCAAGCAGAAGCTTCACCCCACCAGCCTCTAATTCACCCTCATCCTCCCCCCGTCTTTACTCCTAGCCTGGCTGTGATGCACTGTGGGATTGGATAACCAAATCCCAGATGCAATTAGTGTGCTTTCAGAGGCCACGGCTTAGGCAATATGCTGGAATACTCCATTGTGCCCCCGTGCACTGGTTTCTTGCAAATTGGAGTTTCATCAGATTGGTTGTACTTAAGGCATTTACAAAAAGCTGAAATCATGGTGGACAATTCACTTTGTTGCACTGCTGGCACCAAACAAGCGGAGTTCTAAGGAATTTTAAACTGATGGGTCCATTGTTTCTTTGTGCTTGCTGGGGATAACATAATTAGCCTGTTTATTATCCCTCAGTGAATATCTTAAAGAGCCTGTTATCTTAGCCTATGCTTGTGCAATTCACGCTGGTCTCCTGTTGTTCCTGTTGTCAGGGCCCACTGAATCTATTTGTGCTTTATGATATCTCACAGTTTTTGTCATGAAAGAGCAAGTCTGGGCACAGTGACACTTGGTCGATACCGAACGAACAGACAATGATATATTTATGCCTCAAATAATCCTCAGGTCTGACTACTTCTCCATTAAAATGATAGATTTGACTTGAATAACACCCACACGGCAACGGATGTCAGAGCAGAAAAATGAGCGCGTGTTGTCACAGCAGGGATGGAGTGTCATGTGTATCAAATGTGATCATCTTCACGGGCTTGTGGCGTCTGCGGAGCTGTGCCTGCCATTCGGTAATGCTTTGTGACAGCCGCGCTGAACCAATCGCTCACTGTGAGTCCTGATCTACCTGGGAAATGACCATTGTCTGCATCACACAGACTCTGTGTGAGAGTAAAAAGGCTAGGTGTGTAAACAAGCTAAATCATAAGATTCTAGGCCTGGAGGTGTGTTTGAATACCACCAGTGGTACTTAAGATATCTTTAGTGGTACTCGGAGGAAATTATCACTCAATTATTTGCAAGGTTAAGATAAATGTATTATTCATGTTGTTGGCTTCAAGCTTCAAGGTGGAGCTTTGGGAAAATAGGTGGTGCATTGTATGAGCAAGCAAAACTCCAGGAATGTTTTTGATGAGGGAATAACATTATTACATGAAATAAAGCTCAATAAAGTATATTTTACATAACGATTCCCCCTCTCACGCACAAATTGAAATTCTCTTGTTTTATGACACGAAACAATTAAATTAATGCACAGCAAAATATTGCCGCACAGCTATTTTAAAATGACTCTAAAAATTATGTTTCTTGAAAAAATAATCATTGGTCTTTCCTCTTTTTTTAAATTTGCTCTACTGTACTCATCAATTTGGATACAGAATTCAAACTTTCTGTTTAAAAATTATAAGAGTGTCCATTATCAGCCCATTCTCCTTTAAAAAATTACATTTAATGGGCATCCTAGTTCAACAGCGATTAAATAAATTATAATACTTGCTATAAGTGACAAACAAGCAGGATAAAAATATTAATTTTAGAAGAGAAAGTCGTTTCTCTATAATAGCTAAAATATGTGACTAGTTCTTAGTCATAATTGTGTATTATTAGATTTATCTTTTGCACTTCTTAGAATGATTTGTTTTCCTCAGATAAATATTTTCTACTCCTTTTATGTGTTCAAATACAGAAAGAACTATTCTGCTCAAAGAGCAAGAAAAGCCTGACAAGAATTGTATGTTGTAAATACAAAGGTGCTGTTTGCATTTTGAAATGCTGATCATATTTAAACAGAACTTTGAACAATTTGCACTTTTTCTTGTCAACTTTTTTTGCATTGTGTAAAATCATATAAAACTAACCCCCTCTGCATGATTGTGTGCTGCCTGCTTGAGTTAAAGGGGGCTTTACAGAATAAACTGGCTCCTTTCTGGCAGCTTTAGAAGACAGAGACTGTGCTGAGGTGAACACTTTTGAAGAGAATCCTACATTTGTATGGCTGAATCGATGCAATTAAAATTGCCTTTTTTGAGTTAAGCAGTTTGCCTTCGAGCTCAAAGTGGAGACCTCAGCAAAGTTGTTGTTTTCTCTGTCTGCACCATTTAGCTCAATTCTATCATCACTGACAACCTGCTTGCAAACTTCAAGGCCAAGTGTGCATAAAACAAATCATTTCAGGGCGTCAGCAGATAATGTGGGGTAGTGATGCAAATCTGTTTACCGCTTTTTTTCCCAATACATTAAAGGTGCTTTTGTGTTGCATCTTTTGATGGCATGTCATAAAGCAAAGTGTATGTGTGTGTGACGTGTGTGTGTTTGAAAGAGACTGAAAGGTGCAGAAGAAAAGTGATTAAATAGGACCTTGTTTGTACATGTTTGCTTTAACTGTGATTAAAGCAAATACTTGAGCAAGTTGCTTTTGAGTATGTATATAGTTTTTGTAATTGGTTTTGAAGATATCTGTATAACAATGTAGTCTGTGCACTGAATAGGCTAATTATGATAAGTTATAAGATTCTACATTTATTATTTGGCGATAACAAGAATTATTCTTTTGAATACACGGCAGTTGAAATGCTTAACACTCATCACCTGAGGTTTTAGCTTTTTGAAGGCTTAACTGCAAAAGTTAAGCCTAAAACTTAACTACCAATAAAGAAAGTTTTTCTTCCTTTTTTGGAAGGAAGAAAAGTTTTCCAAAAGTTTTCACACCCCTTCAATATTTCCTCTTTTGTCACATTACTACAACAAACTTTTATGGTTTCCTGAGTCAATTCTTTCTACAACCACCTTTCACTTCAATTGTAGCTGCCTGTCTTCTGGGGCATATAGCCACCAGTTTCCAAATCAGGTAACTTAACTCTTTGCCTATTAGTCTTTGCAAAATGGTCCAAGCTCATTTAGATTAGATGGAAAGCAGGTGGGAATAGCAGTTTTCTAATTTACCATAAATCCTCTGATAAGCATCTTTGTCCCTGCTAAGATAAAGCATTCCCACTACTCAATGCTGTCACCACCATAGATATACCATAGAGACGGCATCATTCAGTTTGATGTACAATAGTTTTTCAGTCAGACATTGTGTTTTTGCATGGGGAAATAAAAGTATTGCTCTCATCGGTATCTTAACCCGCATGTTTGTTGTTTTAACTGCATGGCTTCTAGCAAACTGGAAAGATGACTTTCTATTAATGATTTCTTTATTTCTTATCACTGTTTCGTAAAGTTCTAATTTGTCAAATGAACAAGTGAAAAAAACTAAATTCTGCATCTTTCTAGAACTTCCTCTTACCTTCAGTTTTATTTCTGATCTGCCTTTTTTGTTCTTTTGACTTTCTGATTCTGTTTGTTCACCAAAGTCAAATAGCCGCTAAAGCTTTTACAGTTGCCTTTATACTGACATTATTAGATGACGTTTGAAATAACTGGTTGCCTTGGATTTTATTTAGTGGTCTCTCTGCATTGCCTTTAAATGGACTGGCAGCCTGTCCAGGGTGCACCCCCCGCCGCTTGCCCAGTGACCGGTGGAAAGCCTTTTGTGACCCTGCAAGGATAAGGATATATATATAATGGATAGATAGATGATGTGATAGTGACAGAGGCTGAATAGAAGGGCACACCACACTTTTCAGATGTTTATTTGCACCCTTTTCTTTCCACACTATTTTGTTTCAGTCTCCCAAATGAAATCCTAATCAGGTACACTGAAATCTTCTGTGGTTGCATTCTGACAAAATGTGAAAAAAAAATTGCAACTGTGAGTACTTTTGAGGATCTGTAGTTTAAATCTCTTCCCTCAGACTTGCCAGAGTTGATGATTGTCTCCGGCATCCTTTTAAACTAATGTCTGTTGTAAGTTCAGACAACACAGGGAAGTTGCCTGACTTGTTGTGCCGCATCTCCTGCTGACACTGCTTATCTTTCACAGCCTCGTATTTAGCAGCCTGCTCTTTAATTATGATTAGGCCGCTCACACTTCTCACCCTCCTCATCGCTCAATTACAGCGCAATATTGATTTGTTCCTGTAGAGCCTATCAAGGATGCACGACCAGGAGATCACTGATGTGCTCCCTAATATGATAAATGTGTTTTAATCCTACGTTGCATTAAAACGCCATCTCACACAGCTATTAGTCACTAAATTAATGATCAAAATTAACCGGTTTGGCAGTTGGAACGAGACTGGCCCTTGATTCGCTGTTCTTTGGTCATTTTACTCTGAAACTTTGTCCTCACGTCTAATGAACCCACTTCTTTAAATGGAACTTTTGGTTAAACAACAATTTATCATCAACTATAATGAAAGTTTGTTTGGGATCCTTTGTTCCTTTAAGTTCAAGCACAGTCCCCAAGGTACACACACACGTATAAATAGAATCCCAAGGTGCACTACATCTAATGGCAGTCAGTTGGTTATAGATAGTTTCTGCAGTGGCACCTCCCAGTAACTTGAGCGCTTCACGAGAGAATGCAGGCTAGCCCGGCCACAAAAGGAGAGCATGTGGCAGTGTCAGCAGCCTAGTGCGGCGTGGCCAGGTTTCCTGGGGCGAAGGCTGTGCTGTGCTCCATACGGAGGGCCTGTGCTGGGAGCCCCGGGGCCATGCAGTCCCAGGTCAGCAGATGGGCCTGTGATTATTATTTCCAGGCCTGTCTTACCTGACCACTTCCTCACGCCGTGAACAGCTGTTTCACTCGCTTCACTGAGACGCTACATGAACAGCCATTTTTCTTCTGTTCTTTACTCTGTACATAGTATAAATCTTTACTGTGACCCTGCTCTGGGCGCCATCCACCTGTGTCTTACCTCAGGCAAAAGCCCCCCTGGAGGATTGTTAGTCTTTTTTCTTGGTCTTTACCAAGGCAGGAAAAATGACTATCAGGATTGTTTCCAGACAATGGAACTAAGAAGGAAACTTACCCTAATTTCAGGTTTAAAAAAAAAGCCTCCAGTCAGTGTGTGCAAGCACTAGAATGGTAGGAAAAAAGAAGGGACGTTTTTACAGACCCCATTTTTAAAAGTTGATTTTAAACATTTTTGTGACCATCTTAAGATTGAGTTTACAAAGTGATATCTTTGTTTTCTATTGATATTTTCAAGCAGGTGTCAGTATAATTTTTCTAAATAAGGTTGATGTAACTTGTGTGAACATGCTGTTTTTTTTTTCTTTCTGACTTTGTCAGATTTAGCAATCACATACTGCAGAGTGTAGCGCTTTTGGACGAATACCCTCTTTAGTCAACCAATTCATCACTCTACAGGGAATATTGTTCTACAACACCTGGTGTTCAGACTATTTCTGTGGTCTAAACACTGCTTGTACAAACCATTTGTTCTGCGTCCAACAATACTAGCAATGCCTCATTACGACTCCATTATCCCTGGTGGATTTTTCCACACATCCTAAATATTATTGCCGTAAAACAGATTATTACCTATTTTTAATTTCCATGCAGGAAGACGTGTAGGAGGAGTCACACTTTTATCATTTTTTATGGTTGGGTATTGGCTGAAAAAAATGTGTAGTCTGATTTACATGTGGGTCCTAAATTTAAATATAGTTGAAATTTTACCTTTTAAAATAAAATGCTGAAAAAAATTACGTAGTGAGTGATCTACTTCAAGCATTTGTTTTTGTTCATTTTGATAGTTATTACACATGGGCAATTAAAACCCCATACTCAAATTCTCATCAAACCTGAGTTTTATTGAAGACCAATAAAATAAATGTAATCTAGAAATGTTTCACTATATTATTGCTGGCACAATCATAAGGAAGACTGCTGACATGACAGTTGTTAAGTGGACTGTCATAAACCTCCTCCACTAGGGGGTAAGTTATAAAAAGTTGATGCAAACGAAGATAGCTATTATAATCCATTTTCCAAAAAACATTAATTAACATTTAATGGAAGGAACAATTGTAGTCGAAAAATGTGCATAAGCAAGAGGGAGAACCACAGCCTTGAAAGGTTTGTTCAATGAGCAATGCAAAAGGAGACAAATCAAGTGCTGACTGCATATACTGCATAATACATAGACATACTATTTAGTCAGGGAAAGTATCCATTATCAAAATCATTTTAATTATTGTGTTAAAGTTTCTGACAAACCAAATATAAATTGTCATTATCTATTAGTCAGAGTCATCAAAATGAACAGCAATAAAGTTTGAAAATAGGCCACTTGATGTGTAATGAATCTAGGTAATAAATATGGTTACTTGGTTGAACTGAATTATTTAATTAGGTTGATCTTTCTATCATATTCTAGCTTACTGAATAAGTACAAAGAATAAGAGATCCATACAAGTTGAAAACTTACAGGCATCCTTTTTGATAAGTTTTTTTTCTCTCAACTTTTCCATCTGAATGTATTATTGGACATCCCAGTCTTTAATTTAATACACCAGCAGACACAAGCATCCTTTGTTCTGAGAGTATAACATCAAAAGTAAAAGCTTCATTGTAACTTGTTCCAAGAGAGAATTATTTTTCCACACAACTAATGGTTTTAGTAAGTAGTTGAAAAGCAACAAAAACAAACTGCAGGGAAACATCTAACCCAGAGCACAAAGAGAACTGCCGAGGCACTTTTAAGCCCCTCAAATCATTCAACATAGATCCAAGCACCAAATGAAAGAGCAGAATCTCGCTTATTTATTGATGAAAATGAAATAGCTGAGAGAGGGGATTTCTTTGAAATGTGCAACATAAAATAATAGATTTTTTCCCGACTTTGTAAATCTAAAAAGGGTGAGTGAAGAGGCAAAGCACATTTTTAATGCAGTAAAAAAAACCAAAAAAAAACACCCTTGGTGGAAAGATAGGGAATACACCTGGAAGGTCACGTGCTGGCTTTCAGAATTTCACATAAGGCTGCAGCCACTGAGCTGTTGATCAGACACCTCTTTTCACACAGCTGGTACATTTAGATTCCCGGCCCCTCCTTCAAATCCCACAGTGTGCTCTCAAGGAAATGTGTGGAAATGAATTATGGAAATTTCTGATGGGAAACTCGGTGCATTAGTGTTTCATTTAGCTTGCTCGTATCCCGAAGCCATGCTCCAACCTACAAGGGACAGAGCAGGAAAAATAACTCTCAGCGGCAGGGAAGCCCACAGGGGTGCTTCTCCCAGTCAGGGCACGGGCTGGTCGATTTATCTGCCAGTGGCCTGGGCCTGTCTGATACAAGCTCTCTCTCACAGGTGGATTTATCACCGTTGCCTAGAGCTGCAGGCCTAAAAACTCAATACAGGCCTTCATTTTTTAAAGTGGCTAAGTACGGCAACCTCTGCAACTCTCTTCCACCTCTGAAACTTAAAATGCACTCTTCTAAGAATTCTTTATTTTTATCCACCTTCCATTTTTGACATAGTCCAAAAATTTTAACCCAAGAGTTTATTTAATCTGGGCTCATTGTTTTAGCCAAACTCTAGTGTGTCCCAAAGAAAAAAAATAAAAGAAAAATAAAGTTTTTTTATCCATTACAAAATGTAGTAATGCATTTTTTCGTTATTTTCTTTTTCTTTTTTTCATTGTTTGTAATTAATTTAATGAAGATGTTGGATTACATTTACATAAGCAAGTGAAAGGGAAATTTAAGTATTACGTATTCGGGGTTGATGGAAGGTCTAACTGAACTCCACTTTTTCATTACATTATCACACCAGCCTGTAGGGTACATCTTTTCACAGCAGACTGTGCAATGAATCTAAAAAAAAAACATGAAAATTCAGTTTTACTGGCATGCAACCTGAGTTTGTGAATTAAATGGGTTGTGTTTTCTACGGTGCACCTCAGGGCCACAGTAGTTTTGAGACCAGGCTGTTTTAAGACAAGAATATAGTTTAATTTGGGGAGTATTTCTAATTTCCAAGTGTGCATGTTGTCCAGCTATGTACCTTTTAGATGCACATTTGCAGTCTATTAAACTAGACTGCTAATGTCTAATTTGCATTCTCTGAAAGTCTCTGAAATTAGAATAATTTAACAGACTAAACAGAAAAAAATTCACAAATTCTTGAAGTGTTGTTGAAAAATCTATATTTTAGCAGACAATACAATATGGCACAGAAAAAGTAGATTTGCCCTTACTTAGGAGAAAAAAAAACTTTATTGAGGAAGTTATTCAGACCTTTTTATGAACATGCACAACATGAACATTCCGCACTTTAAAATGCACTGGTGTTTGAAACTCAGGCTAACATTTTATTTTATTTTATTTTATTTTATTATTTTTCTTGTAGTTTTAATGTATTCCCATACCCTTTTTGATTTTCAGTTGTGTTTAAATGTTAAATACTTAAGTGTTAAACTTAAATATTGGAAAATATACTGAAAGAGTCTATGCTTACACTATCTGCATTGTGCAGAGAGAAGCTTTTGTTAGTGGAAACTGAAAGGACACAAAAGGCTTCAGCAAAACTAAAATTTCAAAGTGTGGAATGTTCTCCAGTGAAGTTTGGGAAACATCAACTCCTTAAAAGCATGCCAAGCCAAACTGAACAACAAGAGAATGAGGGCTTTTATGGAAAAAGATGACAATCCTTCCAAATAATGGGTATCTGTGGACATTTCCTATAGCTGTGTGGGTTGGCCAGACATTGTTTTATTTAGATCAGAAAAATGGGTCAAAAATGTAATCTGTTTTTGTATGGGTTCTAATACAGCCAAAACAAAGACAGTGAAAGTCTGACCTTTCAACCACATTAGATCATTATCTTCTTATTATTTTTTAACGTGGCAATATCTCCACCTCTTCACATAATTAGATGAAAGATAATGTGTTTTCACTCTCTTTTCATCATACTTTGCTCAGAGGTTTTGGATAATGCACTTCTTTAATTCAATAAAAAAGATCTGGATAAACTCCAGTTGGAAGTCAGAAGTCATGTATCAAAGATAAAGCTGTCATCACAACATCATTTTGTGCAAGGTAAAAATTCCTAACAAATGCTCAGATGCAATAGTTGGCTGGCTATTCGTCTTTAAATGCCATGCACTCATCCTCTATATGCCATTGATTTGACTTGCCAGTTGGATGGACTCTCACAGTCACCGATTACCACATCTGGTACAGATGATGGCTGCTGTGATCAAATAGTTTGATCATGGATCAAGTCAAAGAGGAATGAGGAAAACACTTGGTCAAAAAGCATTTATCATTGCAAAATTCAACAATAATATTCCAATCACTTGGTATTCTCATGTCTTTGAACATATCTAAAAGTATTGTCGTAAAACTCAAGCTTAAATTTTTGCTAATTAACTAGAACAGCAGACAATACTTTTTGATAGTAAATCTTTTTGATAGTAAAACAAAACAAAAAAGAGGTATCATATTGAGTTTATAATTTCTATTTTCAGTGAAGGCAACATGATTTCAAAGATTGTGGGTAAATGTAAAATGCTTAAATGCTTTGATGCCTCTTTTGTACAGATTTTCCTTTCATTACACAGTTATGTAATTCCAACTCCTTTTTTCCTAATTTACTTTAAGAAATAAAAACTTCTTTGGAGCATAGTGTTCACACAAACTTATCTCTTATTTTTAATTAATATTTTATTGTACCGTGTTCACAGTTTTTATGTTGTATATATTATCATGCCTGATGCTGTATTCTTGGATGGACTTTCACTGCTAGTTGAGTCCATAGCTGATAAAAGTTTTAGCAGTCAAAACCACAAAAGCTCAGGCATATTCATCGCATCTTCAAATGCGATGCTGCAAATCTAGTGTGTTCCTAACATTGTACAGCCCTAACTCTACTCAATTCAAAACGTGGTGACCACTATAAGCCATGAAAAAAATGGTTTGAGGGTTCTGTCACTCACTGTCTGTTACTATGTTTACCAGAATAATTATGCGCTCATGAGAAAGACAGCAAGTGGCTTTTACTTCAAATTGTACTTTACTACTACAGTGTCTAATAAAATAATTTTATGTTACTCCAATTACATAACACAGCAGTTTTGGTCACTTTAATCTGCCCCTACAGCTATTAATCAAACCCATTTTATGAAATCCTCATCAATATTTGTTGAAGGCATGAAGTCTTTCCCTGCAAGAAAACCTCAAAGGTCAAAAACCATCTTCTGGTAAATTAAATCAGACTGGAAGGTAAAAAAAAAAGCTTTATTTGTATTAGTTAATCATTTTCTCTTGTCAAAGGCCAGCCATGAAAAAGTAACTGTATCTTGACCTTGCTGAAAGTGCACATACAAAAAGTGTGCATCAGTTCCTTCTTTTAATTATTTATTTAGTCGGCTTCATTTTGATAACCAATATCTGTTTTCAGTAGCACATTGTTGCAGCCAAATGGTTCCCTTGTGGGAAGCAAACCCTTCGGCCAGTGGCAAGCTGGTCCCAGCCTGCTGGCAGCAGCAACAGCGTGCACGCTTCACGCCTGAGCCACACCTCCATTCACAGTCCGTTACGCCAGCCTGCAGTGCCTACCTGGCAAACGCTGCTGCAGCTTGCCAAGGAAGATTTATACCTGGTGTTTGACCTACTTCAGTTTGCATCTATATTAGTAAAGGAGAGGGCTTGGTTGTGGGAAAGAGAAAGGTCACTGCGATCCCAGTTCTTCCACAGATGCATCAGGATGATGGAACAGACTAATTTAATGAGCAACAGTTGTCCTCTTGGCTTCTACAGTTGCTCTGCTCAAATCCATTTGGAAACCTGGCCATCATTGCGCACAAATCATCATCTGACACAGGCGAGCGTTGATACTTTACAGGTGAAAAATGCATCTGGTAGAGAAAAAGTGAACAAAACTATGATAATAATAGAGCAATCAAGAACAGTGTAAAGATCAAGCAGTATAACAAGAAACACAAATTAAAAACAGAATACAGAATGATAGATATTGTATAGGTTAATATTAGAGTTGTATACAAATGGTTTCCCTCCCTTTTTAGGACTAATCAAGTGAGGAGAGTAAAATCATATTTAAAAAATTGTGTTTTTTAATAATGTAACTTAAAGCTTTATAATCTAGTAACTCTGGTTTTCTGGACAATATACAGTATACAGTGAGCTTTGCAGCTGTTTGTAATTTTTTTAAAAGATTGTCATAAAATGGAAAAAGTATTTACACACACACATAGCAATTTGGAGAGAAAATGATGTAACTTCTGTTAAACAAATAGGAAAATAAAATATACAAAGCACTGGTGAAAATCATATCAAAACAGCCCGAAGCTTCAAAGTTTTTTAACTTAAAGAAGAGAATTCATGTTTCACAGAAACAGAACCTCTATTTGTTGCATTTAGAGGCTTGATCATGATGAGCCTTGCTTTGCTGCTAGTGGCAATGGGAACATTTCACTGGCACAAGTAAAAGAGAATCCAAAAGCATAATAAACTGGCTTGTTTATGTAAAAATTCTGAACTTTTCAAACTGAGCAGTTGTTTTCAGCTAAGTTGAGAAGGGAGGGGGGTTGGGGGTGTCACATAAAAAGATAAAAGACCGTTTTTTTTTACAAACGGAGATAGTGTCCAAAACACCAAATTTTTTTTCTGTT
>CAEGAE010086972.1:0-14451 GCA_903067095.1 Girardinus metallicus | reverse complement strand
TATATATATATATATATATATATATATATATATATATATATATAACTGAAGCACATGATGCTGTATGATGTTACTTCTCTCCAGTGCAATTTAAGTCCTCCTTAAATCCTTGTGAAAGCTCAATTTGTCTTTGGACGTTTAGCAAAATATAAATGTTTCGTTGTTCTTTTGGTACAAAATGCTGAGGTTTTAAATTCTGCCTCCCGTATACTTCTAAACACAAAGTTTGAACAATTTTTTTATCTTAAAAACTTCTGATTCATCTGATTTAGGAACTGTTTGGCATTTCCTTCATGATTTTTATAAATCCTAACCCTAACAAAAAAAAAAAAACAGGAAAAAAAATCAATTACAAAGTTTCAGATGTAGATTAGCTTCACGGCTAATTAAGCTTTTGCAGCAGACAGATAAATGAATGTGTTCAACCCAACAAACGATCTAGTTAAGATCATGAATGTATTTCCCCTTTGGGATTAATAAAATATTTTTGAACTGAATTTGTATTACCTAAAAGAGGTTGCACCAGCACCTCGACCCCACTAAGGGACAAGGGTGTAATGAAAATGGATGGATGGATAAAAGAGGTTGCAATAGGCAAGTCAACTTTATTCATGAACACTTGAGTGAATGAAAGAAGCTCTTTCATGGAAAGTCAAAAGCCAATGAAATTTTTAGTTTAGTATTACTTTTTAGAGCAGAGTTAAACACACACACAACTAAAGGCCCCAACATACTCGGGCGTACTGTGCGCACTTCATGAACTGTCCACGGACGGTTGGGTCTTCATGCTCGAGCGAACTGATTACCTAAAATCCTCTCGTGACAAATTCCTTTATTTCACTCATCCCTAATGAGAACTAGCAAGTTTGATGAACTATTTGGGAGCCTAGCTTTGTTTCTTCTCCATCTGGGAAGCCTTACCTCACCTCTCAGTGCGGGACAGAGAATGGCAGTCACATGTCGGTTCATCCGGCAAAGACAGTGAACCGCTGCCCGCAGCGCAGCCTCCTGCTGCGGGCAGCGGAGCAGCAGGAGGCTGCGCTGGGTTTAGCCGTGATCAGGAATCCATTCAATAAGCTCTGTCTATTATGTTCCAAAAGCACAATTGTGATCGGTGTAATAATTTGTGCAGCAATCGACCCGATCATCCTTTCTTTGCCGTTGTTCGAGGAAGAAAAAAAAAAAAAAGGTCAGACTCACCTTATCGGGCCACCTCTCTGCTCCGCTGCTGATGAAGAAGTCTGGGATGATGTCTTGTTTTTTGTTCTTATAATTCTGCATAATTCACCATGTCGATATTTGCGTGAATATATAAAACCTGCTGCTGTTAAGCATTTTCGCTTACGTGTCTATCACGTCCCTGTGAAAACTTTATGTTGACTTTTATCATGTTGATGTCAACTCTGAAACAACATGAACTCATAAAACCCTTATCCTCAAACTTATGGCGGTCTGCATATTTAATATACCTTCAAATAATAAGAAGGTAGAACCCATTCGTTAATGTGTATCTCTTCAAAATATTCACATGTAGGTGAAGCAGCAGTGGTCCTTTATCTGTGTTCATTGTTTCCACCGGATATTTTAATGTGCGACACCCGCGTACGCGGTCATAAAAATCTATCCTTTCTTTGCGCGGACATGTCCGGCGGACCCCCGCGGACTGACGTGGGCCCGAGTATGTTGGGGCCTTAAGGGTGAATCCCATAACCACTGAGCTGCTACTGAAATGTTTCTGCCCTCTCTGAGCTTCTCAACAACATCACGACAGTAGTGATTGTAGAGCAAGAGCATGTGAAGATTCTAAAAATAAATAAAAACAAAACAAATGTTAAAATGAATGAACAGGCAGCCAAAACCTCTGTGTTTCAATCTTTACATTTAAGGGCGCTAGAGTCTGGACTCTTACTTGTTCAAGACACTTTAATAAAGACTGAATGGACTGGAAGGCTTCTCATTTAAGAGGAAAACAAAACCTGTGTGTCTTCAGCATTAAAACACATTTATTTGTGTTTCCTAAAGATGTCGCCCAGGGGAAGCTGACACTGTGGTTATCTTTTTGCACAGCAGCGGCTTCAGAGAATCCGACCCTCCAAACACAGTCAGAGCAGACCTGCACCATGTAACTACATCCCACACCACAAACAGCCTGACACAGACTGAGACCATCCAACCCAGCAATATCAAGTGCTGAAAGTCCAGATTTCTATTTTAAACTACATATCATTTTATTTTGTAATGCTGTTGCCTTTCAGTTTAATTCAGCTCTATTCCATTCGGTTTTTGTTGCATCGCTCCAATTCACAACAAACGTCGTCTCGAGACACTTTAATGAACAAGTTATTTCGATTCAGTCACACACACACACACACACGCACACCCCCGCACGCACGCACACACGCATTCCACCTGATCTTAGTTGTCAAACACTAAAATGGTGCTTTATTTGCTTCATTTCACAGTGCTTGTTTTCAGCTGGGTATTTTGTTGGTATCCACTGTTCTGTTTCTTGCTTTCACCAGAACTTGTTTGTGCTGCCATTTGTAGAAAACCTCATGCCACATGCCTTCTTCCCGGGTTCATCGGAGTTTATGCCTTGCAGCAACTTTGAGTTTCACTTTATCTGCTTGCTTGTCTCTAAAGGAAGGGCACAGAAAAGCAATCAGCGTTACAAAAACCACAAAAATCCGGGTTTTCAAAGTAAAATTCTCGCATTTTTTAATTTTTTCATTTATTTATTCAACTTCTCTATCCCAACCCAAATTCGATGCCATTGTCCGTACAACTTTAGCTTTTTTATTCTTACAGCACTTTAATATTTTCCACTTTATGACTCACACATGGTGTTTCTGTCCATGCACACTTTGGCTCCTGTGTATAAAACATAAAGCATAAGATCAAAGCAGGCCACGTGACACGTGATCTTTTACTGCTTCTCTCTCTCTTTATCTCTGCTCCTACGTCTCCCAGATAGCTCCATGCTGGTTTCTGTAATGGGTGATTTTATGATTTACCAGGCAGAGAGGTGTCAGAGGTCAGTTTAATGTATAACACAGGTGACTGACTTACTGACTTCATGTGTTTATCAAGTGACAATGTGATGAGATCACAGCAGTAAAAAAATAAAGAAAAAAATAAACTTAATCTACCACTCCCTCTGTCTCCGGTATTTTTTCTGGCACAGATCAAGTGGTTTCCAGTAAGCTACGTGCAACACACAGACCTGGCAGCTTGCCAGCCTACCTGCTCAACAGGTATGTTGACTTTGTGGGAGGAGACGTTGCTCTAACCTCTTTCGGTGTGTGTCAGAGTTGCTAAGTAGAGTGGTTAGATAATTAACCCATCCAACGTGGACGATTAGAAAACATCTAATAAGTCAACTTATAAAGTTTGAGAAGGCTGTAAAAACAGAACAGAATAAATGTTCATTTTTAATCAGCAGGTCATCAGTTGTTGCAGTGAGTTTGTCAGAGAACATGTTGGATCAGATTGGACTCTTGCTGTTTTCCTTATATCTCAGCAAACGGTGATTTTTAACCGGGACGAAATAGGTTATATTCTTCAGGCTTTACAATATGGCTATCATTTAAGTCATAGAGAGTCTTACTGTGATCCCAAAGGTGCAATATGACACTATAGATAAACAAGGACAGCGCAGTGATAGGGCTGTCAGATGCGTCGCCCCACGGCAAGCAGGTTTCTGGTGCATGACTTCGACTGCAGGCCCGTGAGTCTGCGCGCTCGCCCTGTGACTGCAAAAACAGTTTTATGGAAAGCAAATAAGTGACTAATTTCATTTCATCACAATGCATTTAAACCAGCAGCGGTTAGAAGGTCGTACGGATTTGGTAAATTGTAAATCTGCCGTATCAATAACGTCAGCAGAACAAACATTTTGCTTAGACTCACCTACTAGGCCAGGCGTATCTGTCCAAACTGAAGCTCCACCCGGTGTGTTTTTGCAATGTGTTGTCATGCAACAGTATAATAAAATAAATAAAAACAATTTTGTTGTAGTTAGTGTAGTCACAGAGCTCATGACAAGGCTCATAGTAATATCTTTAAGTGTTGAAAATTTGAATTCAGAGACCAAACTTTTACATTTTGGTTCATCTGAGGGTGGCAAAGCTGAATCACAGTATTTAAAAAGGTACATGTCTCTAGATAATGTTTTGCTATGATAGCCCTTCCAAAGTAGTATCTTAGTCACAGTTATGGGCACATGAAGACAATATATTCTGCTTTTGGAGACTGGTGTGTGACCAGTTCAGGCTCATGATATGGACATTTATCAAAGAGGTCTATAATACAGTGTTTGGTGTTATCTTAAAGGGGACTCTCTTGACTTTCATTTAATTTTCATCAGAGTTTTAGTCTCTCTGATGAAAACAGTGGTCACTACAGTCTGTTAAAAAATAAAAATAATAATAATACACATTTTTCCCCACTTTTCGTCTAAGCTAAACTAGATACATTTCTTTTTAGCCCAGTGGTATCCAGTGAAATCAAGGACACGAGAGTTCACAACATGTAACTTTTCAAACGTGATGGTTAAGCTTTGCCACGTTGAGATGGACCAAAAGAAAAAAAGAATATGAAGAGGTTGACGGACTAATTCAGATTAAAACCCACGAGACTCATCAGTCATCCTGATCCCTTCCTACAGAAAAACAAGACTCCTGCAGACTGGTATGTATTTGCAAATACAACCTGCATATGTAGCCACCATGGATCTGAACGGCTAATCTACTCGCTTGAAGGTTCTGATGTTAAAGATGTTTTTATGGGCATCTTTATTACTCCTTTCTCACCAACGTGTTTTCTACTAAAACTCTGAGTATGATTTTGCGTGACTGCATTGGACATTTTTATTGGCACAGTTAATGATTATCCAGCACATACTGTATGGCTAAAAAAAAAAAAAACATTTTACTGCAAATCACATGAAGCTTTTGAAAGGAATCAGTGAAATTTGTATTAAAATGTTCAATTTAAGGAGAAAAGTCTAAAATAAGTTTGGTTCAGTTTATGTATATGTTGCCAATTTACAACGCGTGTCATCTTTAGCCACTTTACAAACAACTCATTTCAGTTCGGTCACACACATTCTGAGTGATCCTAGTTATCAAATAGTGCAATAAGCTAAGGTCATTATTCAATTAGCTAAAAATGTTTCTAAGGAAACCCAGCAGATTGCAGATTGCGTCATTGGCCTTCAGCGTTCACTCCTCCTGGACGAACACGTTGCGTTGCTTTGTTGACTTTACAGCAATCCCTCATACATGCATGTAGCAACAGTGGAAAGAAAAACTCCCCTTTAACAGGAGGAAAACTCCAGCAGAACCAGAACCTGGCTCAGAACAATTTCTGTCTGCCACGACCGACTGGAGGTTTGAGAAAACAGAGCAGATACACAAAGAAAGAAACAAATAAACTGATGGAGTATTTTCCATGTTAATGAAAAGTAAAAAGTTAATAACATTTAGTTGAGTACCTTCCTTCAGGAGGATGCAACAGCCAAGAGGAACTCCAGACCTGGTGTAGCTTCTGTGTAGAGAAAAACAACTGAAAACCTGGTAGCAGCAGCCTAAGCTTACACCAGCAGAGCTACAGAGGTAGCTCGGGGTAACCTAATCGCTTAGAATGACACATGAGGGAAGTAGAAGCCGACTTTCTGACTGAATTCTATCAGTATGAATTTTAAACCATTGCTTCCATCAATCATGATGGGAAAGGATCGTATCGGGCGGAAAGACGACTCAGAAGAAGATTTAAAGAGAAGGAAAGCAAATTAGCAGCGCCACAGTAACAGCTGATGGCGTTACTGTGGAGCATCTTCTCTGCTGTCCAGATGTTGAGGTGTTATGGTGTGTTCACACCAAACGCATTTTGAGTGTCAGGCGTATCTGGTTCACATTCAAAGTCTATGTGGAACGTTGGACACGTTGGACATTTCCAGCGGTTCCAAACGGTTCAAATCGCGCCGCGCTAGACCCTCGAAGCGTGCCACAACGGCCCTTGACGTGCTTCCACAAAGACTTTGAAAGTAAACTAGATGCGTCTGACGCTCAAAATGCGTTTGGTGTGAACGCACCATTAACACGACACAGCAGTAATGAGGCTATAACATTCTCAGTCTTCTCAGTCTCAGTCTTCGGTCAGAGGCCTCTTCAATTTGGTTGCAAGACTGACCGCTACTGGAGATCCTTCCTGCACATAAAGCTCTTAGAAGATATTTGGGTGACCTGAGTTATGACATCATTCAATTTCCCTTTGGTTCTAATGAAGTAACTCTCAACTGAATGGAGCTGGATTTAAATATAACTTATTCTTATTCAGATTCAAATTCACATGACTAAATGCTGCCAACTATTTAAATGCATTTTTTCTTTCCAGCCAAAAATGAAAGGAAAAAAAAAAACATTAAAAAACATAATAATTATTTCACACTTGTGGAGAGCCTTAAATACCAAGTTTACCTTTCAAGATGCAACTATATAAGGAAATTATAGGGTTTGATCAAAACTGCAGGGAACTTGTTGTTGGCAGGTAAATGAAAAGGGTTCCATATGTAGAGTGTTAATATTTATTAAAGATATAAATATGCATGGTTTGAGTTTTGTGTGTGTGGTTTATGTGAGGGGCATAATGAGAGGAACTTCTGGTAAATCTACATGAGGTCAAAAAAAAAAATGTACGGACTGATTAGCATTTACACAATGTGATTTATTTCTCATATCCACCAATACAAGGATGGACGAGTCAAATATTATTTATGTGAAAAAAATTTTAATCATAAAATCTGTAAACTACATAGTAGGATTACTCATCTGTTATTCTTTAATAAACATTGTGAGAACAGGCTTTACACACTTTATAACAAGTCATACAGATAGGTTAAACATAAGGTAAATGTTGACGTGACAAAAACATCACCTACATTTATTTCTCACTGTTCTGTCTTAATCTGTGCTATCCGAATCTCACATTCAGAGCCACAATTGAGTTTCGTATGTCAACGGAACCGTGACAGAACAATAAAGAAAATTTGATATTTCCAGTGTCAGTTATTTATACCCATGTACCACAGCAAAAACTTTAACCACAGAGATTAGCCGGTCATAAATTTACAAAAAAAAAAACAAAAAAACACACACTATATGCAAACTACGGCGAATATTGAACAACTGTAAATTTGTTTCCGAAGGCTCAAAAACATCAGTAGAACTATGTCTAAAGTTCCTGTAACGAGGACCAAAATATAAAACATTTGAAACATTAATATTGGTTCATAAAACCTACTGGAGCCAAACACAATGGCTTACATTTTCTGCAACACCTTCCCTGTAAGAGGAAGTTTCGTCTTTAAAATTTCAGATAGTAACGACTTTTTTCCCCAGCCAGGCAGAAAACAGGCTTTTCTGGTTCCTAAACTTCTGCGCTGGTCAGCTTCGTGATCTCTATCTGCTCAGAGACTGACGCCTCCGAAACTGCTGCCAATCTCCTCAGTCTTCCACCCACTGGAATTCTTTCCGAACTTGTACACAAGTCTTCTGCCATCAACCCGCTCCAAAATCTCTCTCTTGTAGTAATACCTGCAAGTAGAGACATATCACCTTAGGGATTCCAACGGCCTGTGCATGAAGAAAATGTTCTACAGCAACCACTGGTGTTCTAATAATGATGATGATACGCTGATGATGGAAAATAATTCCCTGAATTGACATGCTATGGTAGTCTGATTCTCATAAAATATGTATTTATTTTTGGTCCTGAGGAGTCATTGTTGCCAGTATGCTTTACTAAAAACCAATAAAGTTTAGTTTATAGGGTTCAAACAAAGGATTTAAACCTTACTTTGCAAACTTCATCTGTGCACAATGAAGTCATGCAACACAGCAGTAGTCATTCTCTTGTTTTTTATTTTTTTTTTTTGTTTGTTTTTTGCTGTGCCAGCCCAAAATTTTTACTCGCCCAGTCAGGCCACCCCTTTGAAAAAACCTCCAGTGCGCCAGTATTTAACAAATTAAATCTGGGTTTTGTTCAGTGGTTTACGAACGCAAATTCATATTTGAGAAAATTAACACATTTTAGGTTTTCAGACACAATGACACAAATTTCGGATCATCGTGAGAGCAGGCACTCCTTGTTTTAATTGGGCAGCTAAGAAACAAAGCATCCCTTTATAATGAGCTCTTGGTTTGCTGTGTGCAGCAGGAACTCACCTCATGGCCCGGCTGAGTTTCTCATAGGTCATGCTGGTGTTCTTCTTCTTCTGGCCCCACATCTGGGCGACGGCCTCGGACTTGAGAAATTTGAACACCCCCTCCCGACGGTCCTCCCACTTCATCAGGCCCTGGTTCTTCTCGGGGTGGATGAGGATGTCTCTGATGAACTCCCACAGGTGGGTGCCACGTGGTGCTGCAAAAAACAGACAACAATCAGCTTGCTGTTTCCAGGTGCGGAAAGTATTAGCATGAACATGCAAACATAATAGCGTTCTTGACCTGAGGAAAAAAACTACTTGTAATGTAGAATGCGTACCATGTTTGCTTTTCTTTGGGTTGTCGTATATGCTGCTGCTGTGTCCACGGTTGACTTTAGGAGGCCGCCCTCGGGGTCTCTTGATGCGGCAGTCTCCATCTTCGGTTTTGATGTGGACTTCTGTCAACACAGCAATTTACCATGCTGAACCTCGACTGTACCGTAAGACCAGAATGTTAGACCAAGTTTGCCTGAATACTCACTTGACACTGGGTAGAACTCAGGGTCTGATTCGCTGCTGCCGGACTCTGGTGAGCTCATGAATCTAAACGTGCCACCTGAACACACATCACACACGTTTGAGAAAAGAAACGTCTTGATACGCCGAACTTTAAGAAACGTCGACTAGACGATAGCGGTATACTAACTGTTGGCCGAGGAGCTGCATTCACTGTCAGATGGATTGTCAGAAAGGTAATCAGTGTCTTCCAGAGTTGCCAGGGTCTCCATGGTGAATCTGGTCACATCATAACCATCACGGTATTCAAAGTTTCTCTTGATCTCAGCTTCTTCACCTGTGTGGTAGATGGATGTGTTATTCCAAAGTTTTCTCTGACATTACAAACTTGTGCTATCTACATAACTAAATATCAAAATGTACCATGGCCAATTTTGAGTGTGGTCAGCAAAGGGAAGCTCAAGTTGTCCAGGAAGTTATCAAGAAGTTGACATGTCTCACTCAGTTCTGGTCCAGAGAGACTCTGCAGTTCTGGGGAAGGAAAAAAAAGAAGAATTGTTATGTTTTTACCATCTCTGACGACGGATTGATGATTGATTGCATGTGGATTTGAACAATAAAACGATAAATTTTAGAGATTTAGTTTACCATATTTGGTCTTGTACTCTTCTAAGCTCTGGTAAAGATGTGGGCCGAGCTGTGGGCCGAAAACGGCAGTCATTTCTTCCTGGTTCATACGGCAGAGGTTTAGGCCGTCAATGGAGCAAAAATCCAGACTCAAGGTGCTGGCATCAAACTTGGTGCTCTCCACATGGTCGCTGATCCACTCTAGAACATGCTCTGCCGTCCAGTGGTGAGGGCTGATCTGTTTGTACCAGTGACCTGTGGAAGGAGAGCCATTTATTACCTGATGTGCTTCTGACAAAAGTGCTAATAACATCTTTAAAAAAATCAAATCAGTCTGTCTTGATTTCCTGTTTCCAGTAAAGTTCAAAGCCAAACAAAACCTCTGCTTGAGACATCATCTTTTTGATTTTTTTTTTTCAGAAAACATCTACATTTTCTGGTATTTTATCCACAAAACAATACAAGAGTGAAACAACATCTCTCTTAGGGATCAGACAAGGTCAGACAAATATAGACAGCTCAGTTGACCAAGCAGGAGGTCACAGCATTTCTCTGCTTTGGGCGTCGAGTTCAGTTAAACATTGACAGTTCTGTAAATCATTAGCGCAATTAGGTCAAAGTAAAGTGACCTCATAGTTCGGTTATCTTAAGTCAGGATCATGTGGCTCATGTACAAGAAGAGTAGTGTTCTACTATATTACCATCACTGTACAGGATGTAGATTATAATGACAAACAGGATCTTCCAATCTTATTGATAGCTTTTTGGTGTCAATTTCAATGGAGCTCAAACATTATTCACACACCTTGGAGATTTAGATTTAAAGTAAAAGATAAATATTTCATAAAAATATCTCATTTGATTGGAAGTAGTAATAATTTGAATGTGTGGGAGATCAATTCATCACACTCAGTCAGAAACAAACTTCAAACTAAAGTCTAGTTCTCTACATTTGGGTTTAAGTGGAGGTCCCACATTGACCTGAAACATTCTCCCACGAAAGCAGGTAGACCGCCACGACGTCAGACAATCCTCTTACCTCTCGTGTTGTAACTTCTGCTCTCCAGAGTGTGGATGGTGGGCAGCACATGGAGCTGCTGTGGGGGGATGTCGGGTAAGCCAGTCTGATACATTGTCAGGTTGGCATGAGTCAAGATGCTGCTGAGGCACGGCGACGACATCGAGTCTTTGAGAGACATCAAGAAGTTACAAATCAGTTATTCTGAACATTTTCTTTCAAAAGTAAAGTTTTTCACATTGTTGCAACTTAAAATGTGAGCGTCTCCGCTACATGAATTGTATTAAATAATTCTTTGGAGTCATTTACCTCTTTCGGCACAAGCCACTGTATGGTTAAAAAAAAAACGTTCAAAACGATCCCACTTTAATTTGTGTGTCGTCTCTTCAGTCTTTGTTTCTGTCTGTCCTTTATAAGGTTCCTGTCTCCAAGGCAAAATAGCGCTTTCGGTTGGAAGTCAACATGCTTATATCCCGTGGAGGAGTGGGGGATGGAGAGGTAAATTCAGGGGAATTCCACCTGAGGGTGGCCACACCTCCATCCCTCCTCCGCTTTCCAGAGAACTCGATCAACAACACTCACCTGTCCTGTTTTCCTTTTTAAGCTTTACCGTCTCTTACCCATCATCACTGAAGATTAGATTAAAGTTCTTGCCTGACAGATTCAGTTACTGTAAATTGATCTGCTTTGCCTAACTGGATTCCTTTAACTAGGCTGCAAACTACAGTGCCATAATAAAATGGGATCTCGGGTGTTTTATCACAGATCATTTGCTTTTGTTTTTATAAAGAAAATGTCATTTTCAGTTGTAATAATCTAGTTGGACTTTGTGACTTAATGGTGTTTTTTTTGTTGTTGTCCATGGGAATACACCCACAGAAAGGAGTAAGTAGGCTGAGTTAGAACCTTAAATAGAGACTCTGACGATGACAGATTGAAGATGAGCATGTGGTTTTTATCAGTTTCACCAGACGATGTGCAAGAGAGATGAGCAAACATTACCGAGACTGTTTTCTTGTCTAATTTGTTCCCTTAAGTCCTGGAATTACATGCAGTTACTTATTGTTGCAAATAGCACAAATATACATTATATATGAAAATATATGTGCAAACGCATACATGTAATCACACACACACCTTCACACAAAAATGAGTAATCATCCTTGAGGTCTCAACTCTCATTCAGTTAGCCCTTACTGCATGATAACGGCTGAGGCGATAACCCAAAGAAAAGGCGCAGAGTACAAAGACTGCCTCATTTTTCTGTTTCAGTCACTCTGGCGCGTTTGAACTGAATGGCTTAAATAATTGCACTGGTCATGCATTTTACGGTGGCAAGGTGCGGGCAGATAACATTCACAGTCACGCCATCATGTGGATCAATCTAGGTCACCCTGCAATGCCTAACAATAGCAACAAGTTTGTTGCCTGTGGAGTGATTCTGTCATTTTAAACATAGCACCACAAAACATTAAAGATTTACTGTTGTCATAGAAGCCTTCCAGACCTCTCGGGTCTTCTGGTTTCTTGTTCGGCTCTGCATCCCCAGAACCAGAACCAAAAATGGAGAAGCAGCATTCAGCTTCTATGTACCACAAATCTGGAACAAACTTCTAGAAAAATATAAAACAGCTGAAACACTGAAAGCCTTTAAATCTAGACTGAAAACCCATCTGTGTACAGTTGCTTTTTAACCATAATAAATGAAACATCGACCAACATTTTGATGTAGGGTTGGGATTTTTTTTTTTCTTGAGGGTCCCTAAGATGGAGCCTTGGGGAACCCTGCATGTATTTTTTGTCTGCTGTGATGAGAAGTTACCTGCTGACATAAAGAAGTCCCAGTTCTTTAGGTAAGTCTCGAACCAGTCAGCTGCTCTGCCAGAGGGTCCAACACAGTTCTCCTGTCCATGGTCAACAAATGACCATGCTGCGATGAGGTCCAACAAAACCAACACGGTGGTTCTTCCACAGCTTGTGTTTAGATGGATGTCATTGAATGGAGTGCTTGGCCATTGCTGGGAAGCTATTTAAGTGCAGAAAAAGATTTTTCAATAAGGCTTTTTCAACACTTGATGATATGGTAGGTTGGAGATTGGCTCGTCATTTTTCAATAGCAACTTGTCCAACTTGTTCTTTTGTAGCAGTAGTTGGATAGCTGTTGTTTTAAAGCCTAATAAGAGAGATGAGTTCAATATTTTAATTGGTTCAGATGCATTGACAGGCAAAAGTTTGATTTACTACATCTGGATAGTAAATCAGACGTGTGGGGCAAAGTGGTTAGACACATCCATCATCTGTCTGCTTGCTTGGCAGTTGTGTTAGAAAATGCTGCTGATTTGTAAGTCATGACAGGTTCTTGGACATCAGATCTGGTCATTCCAGTTCGCCCTGTTTCTCCTTATGACTGCTTTTTTTGTTGTTGAAATATCCATGAACTTAGCAGTGTTTTAAACATATGACTCAGTGGTTTTCTGCATCAGTCCATCCATCCATTTATGCAACACACATATCCTTGTAGGGTCTGCGCCCATACTGAATAAAAGTAAGCCCCACTGAGGAACATATGTCAATTTTAATCAATGATTAAAAATATTATGAATTAAATGTAGTTTAAACATTGTAGCCATGTTTAATACGGCCAACACTAACTGTTGTTACACTGCAAAACACAAAATCTTAGCAGTTTTGGTTTAGTTTCTACTGCAAACCTTTTACTACACTTGAAATAAGACAAAACTAACTTACAAATAACATTTCAGCAAGAAATATGAGCTTGTTTTAAGTCAATTATTCCTTAATATTGATGAAAAACTACTTGTTCCATTGGCTGATTATTTGTCTTGTAACAGGATATTTTCCCAATGTTTTTAGTGAAATGATCTGCCAATGGAAATAGAACATTTTCATTAATATTAAGCAATTATTGACTTAAAACAAGCTCCTATATCTTACTGAGAAGTTAATTAGAACTTAGTTTTCTCTTATTTCAAGTGTATTAAGATATTTGCACCAGAAAGTAGATCAAAAATACTTGCTAAGATTTTGTATTTTTACAGTTTGAGATTACATTTATTCACTTAAATCATAATTTGCAAAGTTCAACTGACTTTTGGGTTTTGTCTGGCTAGCTTGTCAAACTCAGTCACATATGTACCTATGAGTAAGACAATAACTGCTCAGCTCAGCACTTCAAGAATTTACTTGAAGTGCTTTCATTAGTTGCACAAGGAATGAAGTTCATACCAGTTTGTTTGAACAGCTTCATAGCTTTACAGTTTTTGATATGCAGCAACTTTTACTGAAAGTTCATTTACAGAACTTCAGCTTGTAGATGATCTCACATTGTTTGGTTTGCTACTGTTGAATAGTTAAGAAATCACAGTAAATCAGATAAAGCAAACTACAAGGTGCAACTATATATATATAAACAAGTTTCAGAATGCAGAGACTTAGTAATATTTCTATGTTGTTGAGGATAGTAAATATCTAGAATCAAGGGCGTAGGAACGAGTCTGTCATTGGGGGGGGCGCATATTGGAAACCTGACATATCAGTAAATAGCTTGAGCAGAAATGTCATAATCAATTGTGCCATCAACATGTCAGTAACGCGTTACTCTAATCTGACCCCTTGTTTCAGTAACAAGTATGTAACACGTTACTATTTACAATCCAATAATCAGATTAAAGTTATGGATCCACGTAGCATAATGACAGTCATTCAAGGATCAACACTCACTTTATCATTTGCCTCACAACTAGCAAGATAAATACGCTGGTAGCGCACAGGCTATCAGATTCTGATATATTTTATTGGTCAAAAGACATTTGATTACTGATCAAAATGCATTGATATAAGTTGACTGGCAATAGAACAGGTTCTGCCTGTTTCTAAAACCAAAGTAAAAAAAACAGCTCATAAAATGGGTCTCAGCATTTTAAACTCAATACAGCAGTTTGACCAATTACAATAAAATCTAAAAACAAGTTTTGTTCTTCTTGAGCAACTCTCTACATCAGTGCAACAGTTTGATCTACAAAATAAATAAAAATGATACTTTTCACATCTAACAGACACCTGA
>CAEGAE010086971.1:0-15188 GCA_903067095.1 Girardinus metallicus | reverse complement strand
AAGTTGAGGATTAATTGAAAAATCAATTAATCATTTCAGCCGTACTCCAAACACTGCTGCTCAGAGCTAAAACACGAGATAAGACGGAAACTGACTTTCATTCATTCAGGTTTTAGTTTTCAAAGCTTGTTTCTAATTTCTCATGGTTACATTTTAATCTCTTTACTGGTTCGTTCTCCTGGTTTGTTGAGATCAGAACCTACAAAATCAGAAGAAATTCTGTTAGAACTTGTAGAAATTCAAACGTAAGCACATGAAATAATGACATAATCTGAGACGGTAATGAAGACTGAAGCTGATTGGATCGTCTGATCTTACAGGAAGGAAGCGCTCAGGTTTCTGTTCCTGTGCCAAAGCACCTGGCCGGTGTGAGCGGGTCGGGCCCGCAGGGCGGCGCTGTGGCCCCCATGACGGGAACCATAGAGAAGGTCAGCATGACGCAACATGGCGCTAGTTATTATCATACATGTGGCTGATTTTCTGCTTGAAATCCTGAAAAACGCTTGAATTTTAATCAGGAAAGTTCTTGATTTCTGTATAAAGTCCTTGACAGAGCTCCATATTTGAACACAGTTTGGTAATAAAGTGCAATCTAATGTTGGGTTCAATTTAGATAACATTAAGTTCAGAAAACATTAATTACAGCTGAAACCACCTAATTCAACTGTTTTTTTATTAGGTGCTTGAAAAATCTGAAAACATAAATGAAAAATTCTAAAAAAGATTTCTTGCATCGTTTTCTGGCATTTAGCAAATCAAAATAAGTTTGATAAATTTAATCGAAATAAAACAGTAGAAGTTTAACGTAGATACTTTTGTTTTTCTCACTGCCTGAAGTTAAATATGACTAAACCTCTGTTGTTTTATTTCAGTTAAAATTACAAAAATAATTTTTATTTGCGTCAGAAAACTTAGCAAGAGCATATTTTAGAGATTTTATGTGACTTTCTTTGTACGTTGTGTTTTTAACACCATTACTTTGGATTGTTTCAATGTGGTTAAGGTTTATTATTCCCAATATTATTCCTAGATATTTGGAATAAGGTAATAGCCGTTACCTAGCAACCCTAGGCAGGCCCAGCCCCGTTACCTAGCAACCCAGACGGAACCCGGCAGGTTTGGTCAACTTTTCTACAACGGCTCTACAATGGCTGCTGGAAAAAATCAACAAGCATGTTTTGTAGACCCATCCTGACCTGACAAGGAAGAATAAAATGGCAGCTTTAAGGCTGTGGTATCAGAAAAGTCTGTTGTTAAAATGTAAAAGCAGTGAAACAGCAGATCTTGAGTGTTGGCTGCTCTTATTAGAACTACAGCCCAGGAGAGTTTTTGCCTTTCTCTTTATTATTTTTCATTTATTTTAATCTCTGGGTTTATTAATGTTTACCTCTGGCACCCAGGCGGCCGCAGAGGTCTGAAATTACAGTTCAGTCTCTGTCATACGTTTTGACCTACTTCCTGTTTGTGTCCAGGTGCTGGTGAAGGCTGGAGATAAAGTGACCGCTGGCGACCCGCTCATGGTCATGATCGCCATGAAAATGGAGGTGACCAACCCGCGCACACACACGCCGGTCAACACAGGGCTTTTCTAAGAGGAGGCCACCAGGGGGCGCTATGGCGGCTTTAGAAAGACGGAGGGAAGATGAGGAAAAAAATGCAAAAATAAAAAAAGGAATTAATCTTAATTTTTTAAAATCATTTCTGTTTTCTGATATTCAGTCATTTTGTACAATAAAATATAAATTAAAATACTTAATATTAACTTATATTTAAGATAAAAATAATAAAATCAGACTTTTATGCAAAATGAATGAAATAATTATTTAATGATGATTAAAAGACATTCTAAAAGCTGATGTTTCTTTAGATATTCTGCAGTATCGTCAGAGGTCAAAGGTTAATGTTCTTTGGGGACCTGTGGTTCAGCGTGTGTGTGTGTGTTTGTGACGGCGCTGGTGTTTGTCTCTGCAGCACACGATCCGGGCACCAAAGTCAGGTGTGATTAAGAAGGTTTTCTTCGTCGAGGGATCCCAGGCCAGTCGGCACGCCGCTCTGGTGGAACTGGAGGAGGAAGAGGAGGAGAAGGAGGAAGAGGGGAGCAGCCAGTAACCGTTGAAACCCACCGACAGGGAGATGAGCCGGAGGCAAGCTGAGTGAGAGTCAGAATCTCCTGTCATAGAGCAGCAAAGTGTTTCAAAGTTTCCCTTTTACGCGCACGAATCAAAACCGGAACCAGTTTATTTCTCGAGTGAATCATGTGCAGGACCTTCAGGATGCATCCAGTGTGTTGGGACGCCTCTTTTCTTCAGCCTGCTGTCATTTTCCTGCTTTAACTCGATACATAAAAGAGGGAAAGACGTGAAAGTAATGTGCAGGTTTTCCAGCAAAAGAGGCACAAAACACGAAATTTACAAACGAAAGAAAAACAGCAGGAAGTGCAACAGCTGTTAGGAGTTTCATTAGAAACTGGTTGATTAAATCGTTTTCCAACTCTGGTCAAAGTTGCCTTTTGTTCTAGATAAAATAATCCTAAAATGTTCATTTGTACAGATGAAATGTGAGCTTATCTCTACGACCTGGCAGGTATTTAAGGTGCTTTGTTACTGAACTTAAAGTTTCCAGAAAAGCTAAGGTTTCATTTTATCTGGAAATTATGATGGGATATCAGGGCCATGCTAAGAAAAGAGCTAAGAAGATAAAATTAAGAGAATAAAGTCCGAATAATACAAGAGTAAAATCATATTTTGGGATTAAAGCCTCGGATTATGAGACTTTATTCATATTTAAAATATACAAGAATAAAGTCAAAATAAAGTTGTAATACGAAAATAGTTAAAATAATACGAGAATAAAGCCATAATCCGTGAACAAAACCAATACAAGTTGTCTCATAACTTTCTTCTTGTAATTTTATGACTTTATTTTTGCAGTTTAATGTTTCTATATTTTGTTAGCGTGGCCCTAACACTCCGTCATGAGAAAAACCTCAAACTCTAACATTTTTACTAATCCTGATGTCAGACGTTCAGAGTTCGCATCAGAAACACTCCAGAGTGATTTGGTGGGAGGATGTTTTATCTTTTTTGTTTGGATCAGTCGTTGTGACCCCAGATTGACCCCGTGCTGCTCGATAAGTGGGTCGCTGCTTTCGGCAGACAGATGTTTGTTTCTGTTTCTCTCCGCCAGCGGATGATTATCACGCGCAGGACGTTCTGGCGGATTTCTCTCTCCTTACCAACGGCGAGGCCTTATTCTCTGTGTTCGCTTCCTGGATTGTTTGTAGCTGATTATAACTGTTAGTTTTGTCAAATACTGTAATAAATGATTTCTTTTTTCTAAATGCACCCAGCCAGCTGTGATGTTTTGTAACAAATAGTCTTTAAAAAGTGTGTATTTGTTTTATTAAACAAGGAGGGAACTCATCACTGGTCATTTTATTGATAGTTTGAACCGTTGGATTTCATAGCGGTGCGTTCTTATTTCTGATTTTTACAGAGAAAAAAAGCGGCGATTAAGTAAAACTAACTAATAACCTGCTCAGTAATGAGGCTGTTTGGAATAAAGACACAGCAGAGGTGAGTCATCACAAACTAAAATTAAGAAAAGATTATCAGAAAATGTAACTGCAGAGTTAAAATCTTATCTTAATTCAATTTCTGTGCTTCCGTTTTGTATTTATTTATGTTTTAAATTACAAATTCAGATTTATTTGGTGTTTCTGTGGACTGCTTAGTGTCACAAACACTGCAGATTTTGTTTCTGTAATTATTACTTGAATGCTCACGTTAGCTTTTAATGTTGACTCAATTTACAATTTTGTAGGATTATTTATTTTTTTAATTTTATCACTTTCTATAATTGATAATCTAAAATAAAAACCAACTTGCAGTTTAATTTTGTCATAATTTATTTAATCTTACAACTCGTCCCACTTCACCAGAAAATAATTTAAATCCCTTAAACTTTTGCTTTTCTGCACAAACTTTAGTTGCTTTTATTTCACCAACAGTAAAAATAAAACCGGGAAACTTCCTGACAATGCTTCCTTAATGCTTCCTTGAACCGTTTTTTGCAGTATTTTAAATCTATACATCTTGCCTACCGACTTTCCAAATCCAGAATATGAAGTTGTTTAATAGTATCTTATGTAATAATAATGTTGTCCAAATAACATATTTAATGACAAAATTGCAGGCAGAATTTAAAAACAACAATAAAAACATTGATATCTGCTGCATTATTACATCACCAACACTGTATATAATACATTTTATATTTAGTAAATTATTTGTATTTATTTCCACTTTTAATAAATTGACATTTAAATTATTATTTATTATGTTACACTCTTAACTCCAAAGATCAATTTTCATTTTTTTTATTTATAAATATAATTATTTTCCTTCATCTTCACAAACATAGACTACATTGTGTTTATTAGATAAAATCCCATTAAAATACATTGAATTTTGTAATTATAATCTGACAAAATGTGATTAAAATCTGACTATTAATGCTTTAAGGTACTGTAATGTTGGGTGGAAAACTAAATTGTAAGGTAATTAATTAATTTGCTTTTGGACTGGCAATGTGGCCTAACTGGTGCATCATGGGATAGAGTTTCACAAAATTAAATATATTTACTTTTTAAATGTTTGACAAACACATACTTTCCTGTTTGGCTATGCTAATGCACTTTTCCATTTCTAAAAAAAAAAAAAAGACATACTTCTTGTGAGAAATCTTTATTTTTGACTGAACATAACTGCAGAAATTCCCCAAACTAAGCCTTCGAGTCGTTGCCTAACGGCAGAAATGAGGCCACACCTGCAGGAGAACTGGTGTCTCCCGTGAAGCATGGCAGGGAATTTTAAAACGTTAGCCAAAAGCTCTTCCAAGCACTTGCAAGATTGCAGTTTAAATTCAATTCTGCACAAAGCTGGGACAGCGGCCAGACATTATCTTGTGCCTTGCCATCATCCGTTTCCATAAACGACATTGAGGCTGTTGTGGATCAGTGGCTCTCATTCTCCTGCCCCCGTTACAAAAACGTAGCCAATTGTCTGGGACCATCGGCACAAACTCATGCTTACAAAGACCTGAAATAAATTAAAGAGGTAAAACCCCAGAAGTCTAATCCAAATGAATGAATGAGCATTTTGATTTTATTTAGTTTTTGTTCTCTGTTTCTATGGATTTATTAGTCTTAATTTTGCACGTTTTTGTACGTCCCGTTGGGTCTCAAGGGCTGCTTCTAAAAACAATCCAAGCACTTAAAAAACAACATTCAATCGTTTTGTGTGTTTTTTGGTGGAAAACGAGCCTCTTTGTTGTTGAGTCACATTCCACGGGCAGAGTGCCGTTACCTAGCAAGGGCAACAGAGTTCCACCTGTTACCTAGCAACCCCAGCAGAGACTCGGCACATTTGGTCAGCTGATTTTACCGCGTTGTACAATGGCTGCTGGAATAGACAAGTGTTTTGTTGTTGACTTACCATAAAGAAACCACTTTCTGCGTTCTTGTTGGTTGTGCAGGAGGCTCCACTTCTGCTTTCCGAAGATGTACGGTGGTACAGTTGCACATCTGTTTGCAGGTGTGAGTGTAAACATTGATTACAGGGTTGTGGTCAGTAGCAGCCTAAGTGGATTTAAAGAGACGAGAGGCCTGAACCATACGAGGGTCTTTGTAGATAGAAAGAAAAAAAAGAAAAGTAAATTTCTCCCAAAAAAACTTACACATTTTGAGATTCAGAATTTCTGAAAAATTCTGCAAAAACCAAGGACATTTCTGAGCTCCAACAGTCAAACATTTCCTAGAAAAAAATCTGAAATTTCAAGATCAATGTTAGAAATTTTATAGAAAAAATTGGAAATTTCTGAGTTTAAAAAATTAAAAAAAAATGTTAGAAACCTTTAGAATAATAAAAATTCCCTAGAAAAAAAACGTGTTTTAAATTTTGCTTCAAAATTGTCCAACTTTTAGAAATTTCTGAAAAATTTAAATTTTGAAACTTCCTCAGAAATGTCATGTTAATAATCTACAAAATTTCAGACTTTTTAAATTTTTTTTTTTGGCAGGAATGTACTCCTTCTTTTCTTTCCATCTGTGATGTCCGTCATTTGCCATCGTACAAAACGGCTCATTCTGAAAGGAGCTCAAAACTAAAACCTCATTATCTGAGAATAACTTTGTGCAAAAATGTAATGAACGTATTTTAATTAGATCGTTTAAGCTACCAGTGAAGCATTTTTGAAATTGAATTTTGTGAGAGTAAAGAACGTATCATTTTCCCGCCTGAAAGCCCCAGGCTCGCTCCAGCCCAGATGTGGGAAGGAAAGGAGGTGCCAGATGTTGTCGCTGCAGTGGCGTTACGTAAGTAAACTAGAGATTTCACTGACTGCCACATTGGGTGAAGCACAGCAGGCAGCGGATTAAATCATGGATTTTCACAGGAAATCTGCTTTTTTAAAACAGAGTTTGTAACATGTCTACTTTTACAATAACAACAAAAAACGCTTCAGTAGTTTTTTGCAACATCACATTGACAATAAACCTGAACTGAACCGCACACTTTCATTTATTTATTTTATTATTATTATGACGCCCACATAGGGAATCCAGTCGGAAAACAAAACGATTTGCTGAATGGGCCGCCTTGTAAAGCAAGAGTAACTGCATTTGGATCAGTGGAAAACATCCAAACTCGTCCAGTAACCAGAGTTGAAGAGAGGTGGAGAGATGGAGGCGGGCGGCTGCAGCTGTTCTGCTCCAAATATAGCCGCTGGCACACATCGATTACACCGGGTCATTAGCATTAGCTCCTCCTGCAGCTAACGACCGCATGTTTTCAGTCAAATGCAACACGGCTGAGAGTGGGACATATTCACAAACATCGCACAGATAATGCCGTTATTTAGACTTTAAGTCTGTCATACTTTACACCACAATCTGAAAGCATAAAAAGAATATTTTAACTGATTAGTTGGATTAAAATTGGGATAT
This sequence comes from Girardinus metallicus, assembly GCA_903067095.1. Taxonomy (NCBI): domain Eukaryota; kingdom Metazoa; phylum Chordata; class Actinopteri; order Cyprinodontiformes; family Poeciliidae; genus Girardinus; species Girardinus metallicus. The sequence continues at coordinate 8,185 of CAEGAE010086971.1, read as the reverse complement.
TCTGCTGATTTTCATTTAACCTCTTTGGCCTTTTTTTATACAATATTAGAAATGCATTACAAGATGCAAATAGTTTCCTTTTTTAATAAAATAAATGTTAATTTTAACAGCATTCCTTTAGTGCTTGATCATTTGTAGCCAAAAATACTCAAACATGAAAATCTCAGACTTCTGGTAAGTTGCAACATGAGGTTGATTGACAGCGTTAAGCCCCTCCTCCTGGCTCTGATTGGTTGTTTTTGGTACATTTCTTCAGACAATAATAATGGCTCACTTATTATCTGTCGTAAAGTATCAGGACAAGGTGAAAGTTTAATAAATATCATCACCTTCCTATATTGCCTTAGTGCCTTTTTCTAAAAAAAAAAAAAAATATTTTTTAAATAAATAAAAAAGCCCTTAGGCTTTTTTATTTATAAGGTGGTGATATTATAAATAAAAAATATTATATTTTAGCCATATAAGGTGGTGAAATAGAAAAAACATTTTAAATAAAAGCTACATACACCAGCTGTGGTTTTTATAGATTCGTTAAAACTTTCACCCTAATAGTATAATATGAGAGATAATCTGAAGAAGAAAACAACCAACCAGAGCCAGGAGGAGGGTCTTAGCGCTGCCAATCAATGTCTTGGACTCATTGTGCTAATGATTTTCCTGTAAGAACTTACATGAAAATCGTTTATCCATTGTCATCTGTGGCTATCGGAACTAGTCTGAGCATTCACAACAGGCATATGCTAGCTGCAAGGGAAGAAGATAGTGATTGACAGCGCTAAGACCCGCCCCCTTGGCTCTGATTGGTTGCTTCTATTTCGCACTGGCCCAGCATTTTCACAGATTGTCTCTTAACGTGCAGTTTCAGCAAACACGCAAAAAAGTATTTTTTATTTTTACAAAGGTTACATGCTGAAGGAGACTGAACACCCACATTGTCCATAATTTAGTTTGTAAACCAAAAAGTGAAGTTGGTGCCTCCTGTTCCCTCCTTCCTGTTTGTGTGTTGGTTTGTCATAAGATAAATGTTTTATTTTGCAGACAGGGGGCGTTCACAGGCTGCAGAGGGAATGCGCCTCACCGAGCCATAAGTTGGTGTGTGACAGTAGGCGTGTGTGTCCGTGTAAAGTGATCGTGGCAAAGCAGAGAGAGAGAAAGAGAGAGAGAGAGAGAGAGAGATGTAGCACTGGGACTCTCTTCTGTCACTTTTACTTGTAATCATCTGTCCGGCGCTGTCCGCGGCGGCAACGGGGACGTTTTGAAGCGCCTGCTTTAAGAGGAGTCGCATTGCACGGATGAGCCCTCACGCAATGCGACCGAGGAGAGCTGCCTCTCGGAGGATATATTGCGGCTTCTGGACTGCTTCGTCGGAGTAGCTCGGTGCTAGCGCGGGGCTAACGTCTTGTGCTGGCTTCTCCGGAGCGTATCCTGTCAAGATGCTGCGGTGGATACGGCAGCAGCTGGTAAAAAAAAAAACCGCTTTCTCTGCCTCGTTTTAGCGCCGCTTTCCAGCGGCACCCCGAATTTAACGCACGCCTCAGCTCTCGGAGAGATGTACGAACTTTGTTTGGCTGGATTTTAGCAGGCTAACCTAGCCCTTTTTTAGCTGTTGTCGAGGTCTTTAAAACATTGTCGCCTTCCGTCAGGTAGACGTTACGGTTGGCTAACGTCCACCTCCGCAGCTAGCTGGCAGTTGGTAGCGCAGCTGTTCGGAACCAAACAACGGGTCGCCTTCAGGTTTAAACTCGGTTTTAAGTGACGATTTGCTACAATTTGAATCCAGCTTGGACCGGTTTCTGTGGGATATGGACCAACTAGATGGCTAACAACGTAAAAGTAGGTAAAGTTACACCGAGTCCTCTCAAACTTTTAGTACAGCGCTTAAAAACGTTTTTTCTTTCCAAACTAGCTTGAGATTAGCAGTTGATTGCACATTAGCTCTCCCTCAGTAGAATATTTAAAAACGTTTGGTTTGTTTGTTTAACTTTTAAACGGCCGTTGTTGTTGTGCTAACTGTTAATACGCACAATGGCTCAAATTTATTGAGGTCATATATGGATTAAAAACAAACGAAATGGTCTAAAAGAAAAAAAAAGCATTAATAACAAAATCTCCCGGTATTTTACCTGTTTTGAATGGAGGTCAAAATTTCTGCTTTTCAGTTTATGTGAAATGTGTAAATAGTTGGGAGCCTGACGGAAAATCAATCTCCGATTAATTTTGTAATTGCCTTTATACATTTCTTTTAGTGACATGAAGTTACATTTCAGGGATTTAACTGAGTAATTTTATTTTTTTTAAGAAAAAAAAAAAAAACATTGCAGAAAGTCATTGACTGCAGCAATCACTCCTCCTGGACCAAAAATCATTGACTTTGCAGCAATCTCTCATACTGAGCATGCATGTAGCGACAGTGGAGAGGAAAATCTCCCCTTCAACAGGAAGAAACCTGTGGAAGTACTTTTTATGTTAATGAAAATTAAAAAGCTAATAGGAGAGGGAGAAACGGTGGATGACACCATTATATTGGTCGATGATATGTCCTGGGAAGTAAATAGATTTAGTTGACGTTATCAGTGTGATTTAAAAAAAATAAAATAAATAAATTTAATTCAAATTCAGATCCTCAATAGCAAAAAGGAAGCAGGTTTTGATGTAATGGCTAAACCAGCAAAAATAAAAACCAATTAACCAATAATCACAAACTATCACACTCATTAGCACATAGCAGCTAAATCATTATTACGAGCTACTGCTCATTATGTGTCACCATAAGAAATGTTTCTGGACGATAAATTGTCCCAGAAGTTACTGTGATTCCCCATGATGTGGTTTTGAGACCATTTTCTAGTAATATAATGTCAACAAACTTCAAATTCTAATGAACATTTAACTCTAGAACTGAAAGGCACTTTAAATAGCCGAAATAAATAAACAAAACAACAATTAAAATGACTTGGGAAGTCTCTGTAAGCGAAACGAGTCCTTCAAAAAGGGGCTAGTTGAGACCAAAACACCAAACTGAAGACGTTTATCAAACAGTTTTTGTAGAAAGAGAGAAATTATGCAAATGGATATTGATTTTGTTTTAATTTATCATGCGATTTATTGATTTATTGCGACAGGCCTAATCATGTGACTGTTGGCCTAATATATATGAAATGATTTTCCACCTATTTGTATAGATTAGCCAAACCAAAAACTGAGGCAGTTTGAATTTAGTTGGATTTTTTAAAATTGACAATATTGATAAAAAAAATAAATAAAAATGAATGCTGAAATTTTACAGGTGACCCAATTTCAACTGCAGCTGCTTTCTCCTCCGAGTACTTTGAAATTGTTTGCTGATTCCACTGTATTTGGTATGTTAGCAACATTTTCAAATGAGTTTTATGCCAAAACACACAAAGTTTAAATTCATAGAAACTTTAAAAAGACTTAAAACAAATACTTATGACAAATCAGTGCATGGAGGTGCCATGAATTTATCCTGCTGTACAGAAAAAACAGATTTTATTATGTTTGTTCCTAAATGGGAACGATCTAGAATCGGCACACAGCTTCAGTTGTTGAGGCTAGAAACACTCAGACCTGAACCTTCAAAGACACATAAAGATGGTTACAAATTCAGCCTTCTAGCAGCTGAAAAACATTTCCAGGATCTAAAGAAACTACTCCATGCGTTTATCTCTAGTCACATTTATTACTGCAACAGTGTCTTCGCAGGTCTGTCTAAAAATAATCCTCCAGCTGCAGCTGATCCAGAACGCTGCTGCTGGAGTTCTGACTAAATCCAGGAAGTTAGAGACCATCACCCGGTTCTACAGTCCTTCCACAGAATAAACTTTAAGATGCTTCTGTTAGTTTATAAATCACTGAACGGCTTGGCACCACAATACATTAAAGACCTGCTGCTGTTGTCATAGCAACCTTCCAGACCCCTCAGGTCTTCTGGTTCTGGTTCTGGTTCTGGTTCTGCTCTGCATCCCCAGAACCAGAAGCAAACACGGAGAAGCAGCATTCAGCTTCTTTGCACCACAGATCTGGAAAAATTTCCAGAAAACTACAAAAACGCCTGAAACACCGAGTTGCTTTAAATGTAGACTAAAACCCACCGGGTTTGAGCTGCTTTTGGTTCCTAGCAACCGGATCAGTTTGATGGCTTTTGACAAAATGTTATGTTGATTACTTGTTACTGTGTTATGGTTTTACAGTGTAAAGCTCTTTGAACTGCTTTGTTGCTGAAATGTGGTTTAAAAATTAGACTTGAAATGAAAATGCTAATGTCTTTTAAAAGTCAGAAAGGTGTTGAAACTACCAGAGCTGGGCAGAGTACCTACAAATTACACTCAAGAGTAGAACTACTTCAACATACTTTTACTCAAGTAAAATTAAAAAGTAGCCAAGAAGTTACTCAAGTAATAGTAAAAAAGTATTTGGTAAAAAGTACTGAGTAACTGATCAAATTAAAGATTACACAATCAGACAGAACAAAATATAAAGTTAAGTGGAAATTTTGGTATTTTAAGAACCAAAATGACAATAATTTATATAAGTAGCAAAAAAAAACAAAAAACAAAATCAGGCAAAATAACATTTTTCCAAATCAGTTTCTTTCATGAAAAAAACTTTAACAGAAACAGAAAAGGTGTGTGTCTGTGTTTGGTGAGTTTTTAATTAAAACATGTTTGCTTTCCATTCAGTGGGTAGAGAATCCAAAAATTTTACTGAAGAGTAGAGATACTTCATTATAAAATTACTCAAGTAAAAGTAAAAAGTACAGCGTAGTAAAAATACTCCTAAAAGTACATTTCTAAAAAAGCTACTCGGGTAAATATTTACCAACTCTGCTAACCAGGATAACAAGTAAAATGCTGTGATTGAATGGACGACAGGCCCAGACTCGCTGATTATACTTTATGCTTTGGCTTGTGACTTATTAAAGTCATAAAAGAATAATCTTAAAGTAAGCAGAACTCAGACCGAATTTAGCAGTAGTACTACAGAAAAGCATGTTGCCATTTTAAAGTTGCTGCTCTAACTCGTGAAGCAATTGTTGGATACTTCACTTTACAGGATTTTGCTTGAGAAATGTTGCAGTTCTGGCTTTAAGTAGCCAAGTTTTTCTTTGTTTTACGGCCTGTATCAACGGCTCCTTTATCCAGGCCTTCGTTGACTTTCAGTATCCAGTTAATAAGTGGAGAGACGGTTGCAGGGTGTGTGAATATGTGAGATAAGTTACTCGTGCTTAGGCCATGATGTCACAATAAAAGAATGAGCTCAGTTGATTTTTTTTTTTTTTAACTCCCATTTGTTAATCACTGACCAGTTCCAGGGTTACTGGGTCTTTCATTAGTTTTGTTTTGTTTCATTGTGACTTTTTGTCTAATTCAATTGGTCTTATTTAGTTATCAGAGTGAGTTTTCTAGTTTTTATTAGATAAATGCTGTTTATCTGATAAACAATAGATAGTTTTTATTAGTTTTTTGATGATTTGGTTCATTTTTAGGTGCAGAAATCAGAAACTTGCTAGTTTCCGACTTGACAGGACATTTTACAATGTCACTAGGTTATTATGTGTTAATGGAAGACATTATTAACCTAAACACCAACTACTAAATCTCTAACTTTAAAAAGGCAAACATTAAGCTAAGATAAATAAACAGTGCTTAGCCTGGCGGGGGGGCAAAAGTGGAGCCTGAAGGCCCGCCAGGCTTAAAATACACTGAGGGAAACCCTGGAATTCAAAAAGGTCAAAGTATTGTGTTTATGTTAACATCGACTGGTTAATGAAAGCTCAACAGAGAAAATACTCTTTTCAGAAAGTGGATTCGGTTATTGTTGAACATCCAACAGACTCTGGAGTTTCTCCCACATTTTGCCGTTTTGCTGCCCAGCGACTCTAATTTACCGACAGCTGCTGTAAACTGCTTGTGTGTGTGTGGAAAAAAAATCAAAAGGCAAATAAATAGTCAAACACAAAAATGAAGGATAGTGTTTCTACAATTTTAGTACGTTATAGAAACGCAGGTTATAGTTCCAGTTATAGTTTTTCCCTATTAATTATTTCAGTTAACGGAAATGTTTTCTCAGTTTAAGTTTTTGTTGTTTTGTTCGTTTTAGTTCAGTATAATAACCTTGACTACTTCCTGCTGCTTTAGTTGGAACCGCTGACTCTTTGACTCCGTTTAAACTTTTCTCTGTTTTCAGAGGTTAATCCTCGGCTGTTATCTGACCAGAGAGTTTGGGTCCTAATTTGAGATAAACCCGGTTAATTTAACCTTTCTGTTATAACTGACCTGCCCAGTTAATTATGAGTTTAATTAAATTGCACCTTGGCACACCTGGCCTAATTAAACGGCTTGTCAGAGTCCGTCCGTCCGTCCGTCCGTCCGTCCGTCCGTCCGCCTGCAGCTTTTCCTTTCTCCTTTACTCTCTTTTTGACACAGACGAGAGGAGAAAGATGTTAGAGTGGCGGTTCGACTGGCTTTTAATGTCAAACTTCCTACAAACGCAGAGCTGACATCATGCGTTGACTTCTGCATTTACGCCATAAAAACCTTCTGTAATCATAGCTTATGTAACGAGCATCTGTGAAACTCACACTGACACATTTTCTTGGTTGGGTCTTTTTGGTTCTGCTATACGGCCGTGAGATAAAGAGTAATAATACTTACCTTCACACCTCCTGCGGGGCGTCGTTACTTGTAGTTTCCTGCAGGGTCGCTTACGGACATTGTCATAAAAACTCTAATAATCTACTGTCAGAAAGCAGTAAAACAACTGGAAAATAATCTTGTGCCACTCCATCGTTGATGCTACGTGTTCAAAACCGCTAGAGAAAGAAAATATGAGCATATTACTATGAGTGGCTGCAACGCAATTCATTCCAGAACAAGTTTTATAACTGTGCCGTATCAATAAAGGATGGCATAAAGTAGCTGCTTTCAGAGAGTGCAGCTTTGTCTTACCATGTTGTTGCTGTTCTCATCAATCATGAGGTTTAGAGCCACTTTTCTTTCTTTTTTATGATTTCTGCTTTAGACGGAAAACTTTTTGGTCTTTAACACGACTCTGAGCTCAGCTCTGGTTGTTTTTCATGCTGCTCGTCATGGCGATGACTCCACCAATGCACTCTGGGACTTGTAGGCTTTAGGCAGGGAGTAATTATCTGTCTGCCTTTAAATTGATGTGGGCATCTGAGCCTGGAAGAGGAAGAATGAAAGGTCTGATGTCAGCCGCCTTGTGTTTACTTTTAATTCAGTTGTGCAAAATTGCAATTTATTAGTACAGGTTATTTTCAGCTTTTTCCTTTCATAAAGTGTAAGATTAATAAAAACCAGTTTTGTGAAATCTGTTTAAATTACTAATGCTTCCTACATTCACTTCTTTCTGTACTCTAGAAAATATTTAAAGATGATCTTCCTTAGCATTACTTTGCATCTCTATGATTTGCAGGACTATTACATTTTTTTTATTATCTGGGTGCCATCATTTTTTTCTTTGCTGCAAAGTTGCAAACTGGCAATAAATGTTGCAGGAAGGTAAATTTTCTTCATGGCTCCTTTGGTAGATGCGCATTTACAAAATGGCTTCACAAAGCCACAGCACTTTTGAATAAGAACTTTTCAGCAGCTTTTTAAATGAATCTCGACTCAAAATAACAAAAAACCCAAAGGAAGCTGTGTCTAGAAATAGATCTACTTGAGTTTTGAGGACGGACACAAAGAGTTTTTTATATACAACGTAAAAAGTGCATTACAATAATCTAGATTAGATGAGAAAAAAAAGTTTAAAGTTCCCATTTAGACATCAGCCTTCTGAGTCTGGAGGCATTTCTGAAATGATGAGCGTTTGGTAGAAGCTGTGGTCAGAAACATTGCCTTAGTTCCTGAAGTTTGATGTGATGGCCACATTCAGAAGTTAAATTTGTTGCCTAATCAGAGGAACCGAACTCTGTTGCTGTTGAAGTTATTGTGTAAAAACATGCAAATATCTTTTTAAGCTTTTGGCTTTGCAATGACAGAAATCGCTTTTTAAGATCCTTGAAACAATATATTTTTGTTTTGTCGGTCTAGCCATAGTTGGTATAACCTTTGACCCCAGCCTATCAGGTTGATGTGCATCCTCCGCACCTACTTCAGCTTAGTGCATTTCTGTGACAATAGCTGAGTTTCTACTACAACCT
>CAEGAE010086965.1:0-32646 GCA_903067095.1 Girardinus metallicus | reverse complement strand
TATATATATATATATATATATATATATAATTAGTATTTTCCCCCATATAGGAAAAGTTCTAGCATTTAGCGTGCCAGTACACCTTCTCACACATCAGGATCCAAAACAAAAAAAAGTTTCACAAAAGTAAAAACAGAAAGAAAAAAAAAAAAAAACAAGCACACAGCACACTGCTAAAACTTTTACCCACACAATATCTGACAGTGCAAACTTACATCCATGTCTTAAAATAATTTACAAACATTAGTATACACTTCAGCACCATTGTTAAATATTGTTGAATACATTTCAGTAAGAGAGATCGTAAAAGTGGACGATGTTAGAGCTGGATGTGCAAGCAACAAAAAGGGCTGGACGTTTATGGAGTGGTTGGTGGGACGATGTTGCATGTTGATGAACTGATGCAAGGTTTTTGCTGTATGGCATTAAGAAAGTTGTTGTTTCTCTTTCTCCTAATACAGTGCCTTGCAGGATTATTCATGCACCTTGGACTTTTTCACATTTTGTCACATGGCCAACACAAACTTCAATATATTTAATTGGGATTTTTACGGGACCAACCAAATTAGGGTACGATTGTGAAGACTAATCTTTATGGAAAAATGGTTACAATGTTGAATTGTTAAAAGAAAACCATAACAGATCTTGTTTGTCTAGTTTGTCTATGTTGCCAAAGCCGTATAAAAGACACAGCAAATGCATGGAAAAGTGTGCTGGTCAGATGAGACTAAAGTGTAAATTTTTTTGGCTTGCATACAAAATCTTGTGGGTGGCAGAAAATAAACAAGAACACACCATTCCCACCATGAAACATGGAGGTGGCAACATCATGCTGTGGAGTTGCTTTTCTTTAGCAGAACAAGGAAACCGGACAGAGGTCATTGATAGAGGGATGCAGCTAAATAGGACAATCTTAACCTTTAAGATTCTGCAATGGACTTGAGAGGCAGGGATTCACCTTCCAGCACAACAATGACCCTAAATATACAGCTACCAGGGAATGGTTTAGAGTGAAGCCCTTTCATGTGTTGGAATGGCCCAGATAAAGCTCAGACCTTACTACAACAGAGAAAATGTGACAGAGCTTGAAAACTGATGTTCATAGACCCTCTGCATCCAGGCTTACTTGGTATGAGATATTTTTTAAAGACAAATTGGCAGAAATGTATGTTTACATGTCCAGTGCTGGTAGAAATCACTTGCGGGTGTAACTGCAAGAAAGGTGGTTCTATCAATGGCTCAAAAGGAGCAAGCGCAAGCCACAAATTGCAGGTTTTCTACTTGTGCAAGTTTTCTTCTACTCCAAAATTATTCTCTACTTGTTGTTGGTCTCTCACATAAGCTTGTAGTGGTAATGTGACAAAGTGTGAAAAAAAAAAATCAAAGGTTATATGTCTTTTTGCAAGGCACTGTAGACCTCTTTCAATAGGTTATTGTAAAAAAAAGAACAACATAATTACATAGTTAATTTAAGTTCACAGCACATATTGTTGTTAAACATGGCTGGGCAAATGACATATCTCCAAGGAGAATTAATTTGTTAACTTTAAAACCCAAATCTTACCATCTGACTGCAGAAACAGTTTTATTTTCTCTCTTGGTGGAAATTTGCAAAAGAGACTTCAGATAAAATAAGATGAAATCCATGTTATGAAAACAAAATAAAGAGTTGCCTTCGATGCAGATTTTCACCTATCATGTCTTGCTATACCTTGTAACCCAAATGTGAGCTCCAAATCTCTGAATTCTCACTGGCTGCTCTGAGGGTTAAACCACATTTTTTAAAACCATAGACTGAGGGGTTCATTTTACTATTTAGTCTGTTTTGCACATACTTTCACCATCTCCTACATGCTGTGGCCTTCTTCACAAGGCAGAGAAGAGAATCAATTGTTTCCTCTGGCAACACACTTTTTTTAGTAAAGCAACTTTGCAGAGAAATTTGATTTTTCTCTTCTTCTCACCAGACGGTATTTTCGTCGACATTTTGTAAACAAAACTAACCGAATTAAAATCATGATCATGTTTTATAGATTTTCTACAAAGAATGTTCCTCCAGTCAGAGAATGAAAGAAGGGGCTATTTCAGTCTTATTTTATTTTATATGATGGTTACACAGTATTATGGTTTTAAATGAAGAAAAATAAAACTCATATGTCTTAAAAAAGTTTTTTATGAATCAATAAAACTCAGCTATTGCCATTTTGAGAAATTATGATGGATAAAGCTTGAGGACGTACTTATTTTTTTGTTTTTTGTTGTTTATTCTGGTGGACAATAAGGGGGTAATCATATCGTCTACAAAGATCTACATTTAGCAACTGCTTTCTAACTGCAGATTGGATGAAAAATGACCAAGATGAGTCAGTTTGTGACTCATAGTGACGTAATGTATGGAAATGAAAGCTAAAACTGCTGTGGGTGGACACGTGTTGACTATGTTGGATTCTGCACTATAAATACCCCCAGAGGTAAACGAAGCCCCTCTTTTTGATGGTAACCTTAGTGACAGAAGTTGCGCTTGCTGGGCTGGTGAAGGAAGGTGTTTCTGGCGTGCGAAGCGTGACGAGGGACCTGCTCCCTCACACGGTTTTGGCGTTGGATGTGGCTGCGGCTCAGATGGCGACGCTCCATGCGAGCCTTGTAACGCTGGACCCTGGCCACTTGGGTGACCTTGGCCAAAGCCCCAGTCTGGGCAGCTGCTCCTCGGCTCACCCTGGTGGGCATAGTGCTGCGGGTGGCTGGGGGAGCTGCTGGTTCAGTCACTCTGCTGCAAATAGGAGTTAAAAAAAAAAACACCACAGCAGGACTCTTATTAGTTACTAAAGAATGTGAAGATGAGATATAGTGTGAATAAAAATTTCTCACCTCGCACTGCTCGCCAGGCTGACAATGCTCTCCTCCCCCACCACAGACAGGTTGCTGCTGGAGAGCATGGACAGGTTGTTGGGGGAGACATACACAGACATGCTGGGGTGCTCTATGAGCAGGTCCTCCATGGGGCTGGTCTCTGCCGTGGCTCCCTCTGCAGTGAAACAGGGGGGAGGGGTGACAAACCAGCTCTCATCCATGCAGCCTCTCTCTGATCCTGACCTACTGGCACCCCCACTACCCCCGCACTCACTCCCAGAGCCTGGAGACATTGATGGGGTGGAGGAGGGTGTGGATAGTCTGGCCCGTCTCGGGAGGCTCACGGGTGTGGCGGCACCTAAATGTGGTGGACTAGCACTGGGACAAGACAGGGGCTCCGAAGGTGCTGCTGGACCCCGTGTCTGACCTTTATGTGGCCTGCGACGCTTATGAGGCAGACGGGGCGTGGAGGCTGGGCATTCAGTCCTTGTTTGCATGTTTTGGTGATCTGCTAGTTTACTGTCGGGTGATGCTTGTGCAGTCAGTGGGGTTCCCACATCATCCTCCACCTGCATCATGCAGTCAGAGTCTTTTAAGGACATGGCACAGATGAGATCAGGAACGGGAATGCCAATAAAGGCAGGAGGATGATTTTGCAAAAATGTTTTTTTTTTGCAAATGTGGCAAAAAAATGTTTGTTTTTTTTCAAAAGGCCATGCGGGACGTGGAGGATCATTTTAGAGGACCACATACGCACGCGCACACATACCGATGTGAGATATATAAGGGTGTTTAAACAAAATTTGGAAGAGGGGAAAAAAGAAGGGGTAAGGAAACAAAACATAAAGGAGTCACATTGTTAGTTGTGTTGATCCTCTGAGGTTGTAATGATGTCAGTGACATAATGTTTTGATTCTGCTGAGGGGTACTTTTGATGAGCTCTGGGTCAGGTAGCCCCTTCTCCATTTTGTACCCACATGTTGCCATTTCATATCTTTAAACAAAGTGATTGTTTCCCACAAATAATTGCATCTAAGTTTATTTTTCTTCCATGTTAAGTGTCTTAAGTATGGAAAAAGATATTATGCTCATACCTTGTTTATGTATAATTTAAAACTCAGTACCAGTCCATTTTGTTGTTCATTAGTCAATTAAAATAGTGTGATGAAAACATTACTCCTGATTTCCATGGATTGTGGTCCCAATACTCTGTTTGAGTGAACTGTCTAATGAAATATGTCATATTTGCACCCCAGATCAAATCAAAATAACTGAGTGACCTCCTGATGGCTGAAAATATTTATCACAGACACATAATTGCATCTTCTTACGGTAAGAGCAGAAGATAGAAAATTACTTAGAAGCAGGTATAATATATGCCAATATAGGTTGGCATGCATTGATGCATGATTGGTATGACACGTCATGTTTCTAACGGTTAATTTTTCAACCCCAAACGTCAGGCAGAAATTTACCAAAACTGCAAAGGCATAAAATGGCAAAGGGACAAAATGATCAGCACGACTTTTGGCGTGCTGATATGCGCTTGGCTACATTAAAGGCACCAAAACAAGCTTTTTTTTGCAGTCGCTGTGCTTGTCAAGATCCCACTATGAACAAAAAGTGGACGAAGCTGATTGTTTCTGTGCAAAGAGACTCTCTGCTGCTTTAATCTGCAGAGAGACAGCACTGGTGTCATGGCAGCCATGTAGAGGTACGCCATGCCTGATTCTACACCGTACTCCATCATCCCCTTTTACCTTTCAGATTTTAACCGCGTTATGCAATGTCGAGGAAGAGGTGAAAATTTCTTAATTCATAACACACAAATTAATTGCGCCATCAGACATAACATTGTGACCACTGCCTCATTCGTGAGTTGGATCCCTGTAAGGTTACTGTGGCAACTGGCACTGTATGTTAGCAGGTCCATAAACTGTGAGGCAGGGCCTCCAGGGACTGGACTTTAATGTCCAGTACATCCCACAAATTCACCATTGGATGTAGATCAGGAGAATTCTCTTCAAACGATAGCTGGCCTATTTCTGCTTTCTGGCAGGGAGTATGATCTTGCTGAAAGACAACCCCACCGTCAGAAAATATTGTTTCCACCCTAACTCGTCTGCAGCTATGCAACTCCCTAAATACCAATTTGAGATGCGACTGAAGCTACAGTCTGTGTGATTTGAGTCTTAGCTCCCCATGTTCATCACCAGCCCTGTTTCTGATTCACCACTACTTCTTCCTTTAACCTTTATGACTGATCTGCAGACTAGGGGACACCAATTAGGTGCAGGAGATTCTCTGACACAGCTGTCTATTACAAACTTCTCCTTGTCAAACTAAAATCCCTACTTCCATTAACACACACTTCTTTAGGATGACAATCTGTGTTATTCGCTTCACCTTTAGTGGTCATAATTTTATGCCTGACCGGTGTATTTTCTATTGTGATGTTTAAATAAAATGACAGATCCCCCCCCCCCATTCCATCCCATCCCTGAACTCTTGGACTCACCGGCCAGGTTGACGAGCATCCATCCCTCTTCGTCGGCCTCAGTCACACATGGATTGGGTCCCTTTAGATCAGCTGTCACCTCTTCCACATCGCCGAACAACAGGTTGCTAAGACGCTGAAACATTTCTGCTTGTGTCGTCAAGTTTTGATGCCTGTGATGTGCTATATGCTGTCCCACAGAGAAAATTTATGCAGTAGCTGCCTTTTCTTTTTTGTATTTATCAGTGTAATAGTTGTGTAATGCTGTTTGTCTGCCTGATGTTCTTGTTTCCACTTAAAGCCCTGTGCTTGATCGTGAAGTTGACAAATCAAGGTAGGAGGGACTTTTGTAGTGCAAATGTAAGGTTTCACTTGGTTTGGAACAAAGGCCTGGGGAGAAGGAGAGAGATAAATTAAAAAAAATATTGTTAGTTTGATATAACCAGTGAGTTTTCAAAACATTGTTATAGCAAAAAATGGTGCTTAATGTTTCATTAAGTTCGTGAGCTGGAAGCTAATCTTATAACCAGAAACATTAAAAGGTCGACACACAGCCAGAAGGCCCTGCAATTTGAATAAATTTGTTTTAAGTTAAGCATCGCCATTGTAACTGTGATCTAGCATAATGGACTTTAAAAAGTTAGCTAAATATAGATTAAAAGAATTTTTAAATGTCCTGGGAAATTCAAATCTCCCCCTTTGCCTCCACTGCAGAATAAACATCCATCCATCATTTAACACTGGTATCATAGGGATTAGTACCTATATCCAGCAGTCAACAAATGAGAGGTGAGGTACACACTGGACATGTTACCGGTCCATCACAGGACAAACAGCTTTGCACACACACACACACACACACACACACACACCTTACAACGATTTAGGGAGACAAATTAAACTAATATTTACGAAAAATAGAGAACCTACACATCCACAGGGAGACCATGGAAACTCCAAGCAGAAAGACCCAGACCCATTTGAACTCATGAACTTCTTGTGCTACCAACTGTGCCACTGTGCAGCCCCAATAATAAACACATTTACACTATATCAAACAGCTGACACAGTAAATAAAAAAAAAAAGCTTTTCATAACAAAATGCCCCAGGACGATTTACTGGACTCAATTCCCTACAACGGTTATCTGATGATTCTATTCGTATGCAACTATTAACTATATAAAGTTTGACTTAAAATGGAAATGTATTGATTGTTGTATGGCAACAATCAATACATTGTTGCCATCAAGTACATTAACATATTTGTGAAGAAAACATGTAAGAAAAATTATTTATGAACATAGAAATGATTCATTAAACAAAGAGCAGAATTACAATGACTAACCCTCCCTCCCCCAATAGATCTAGACAACCAGTCAGCAGTTTCAGAACAGATGGACAAGCCAGAGAAAAGGAGGGTGAAAGAAGGTAACACAAAAGAGACTTCTACAACAACAAATGCAGTGACTGTACACATGCATGCAAATAAAACCAGAAATGCAGCAGCAACAGCTGAGGCCAAGGACAAGTGCCTCACCTGCATATGAGCAAGATGATGTAATACAGAGAAATGTTTAAACAGTTTGCCCTGTCAACCTTTACAAGTTCAAAGGGCATATTTTATGTACTTAAACTGAGTGACTGTAGGTGAAACAAATACCACACCTGGTCTCCATGCAGAGCACTGACACACTTTAAATAATTTTTAGATATGGGGTTGTTTGACAACATGTACGTTTACTCTGTTTTGACATTCTTTAATTATTATTAAGAGACATAATTCAATTGTAACTGCTTTTGGTTAAATATTCTTAGTAATATTGTCTGTGTCCCAAGTAATTAAAGTTCGCTGTCAATAGATACACATATATGCATGGTTGCCACTTGTTACAAAGTATTCTCTTATATAGGTTTGTCTAATTTCCACAAAAAAAGAAAAAAAAACGGGTGACTGTCAATAGCTATCGCTACACAACATTTCAAAGTGAAAAGACTGGTCTGCTTTGCCTGAGGTTAAAACACAATCTGCATGTTGTACATGATGCACTGATAAAACTTTTTTTTTATTTACCTTTTTTGGCAGTGCATCTTTTTCAGTATTTTAGTTGTTTCTAAATGTGAACTTACTGGTATCTCATTGGCTTTAACATAGTTATCGATATATGATATATGAACATATGTCTAAAAATGAGACTGTTTTTATAAGGATCATTAGAGGAAAAAAACAAATGTAAAACAAATGTAAGGGTTGCTTTAAAATCAGTGGCAGAAAATCTTGATGTGGATGTGTGTCTAATAGCAATTATGACCATCGCCCATACTCAACTTCCAATGTATTGCAAAATGAATATAACAGAAACTTGTGTGAAAAGGGCAGCAAAACTAGCTTTAGCTCAGGGACCCACAAGCTCCTAAATGCGGCCCTGGCTTTGGCCTTAGGTCTATAGGGAGAAACAAAAGCTGATGATAAAAGCACCAGCTTTTATCATCAAGAGGTTTACAAACTTACAATATAGATATCTTATGTATTAAATGCATAAATATCTCCAACTGAGACTTCCTCTAAGAGGGAGGAGAGAAAGGAACACGATGGGCGGAGATCTGGAGAATGAAAACAAGAACCCTCTGACGTCACGTTGCGTCACGGACGCTGACACTGAAGCTCCAGCCCATTTCGCGACCAAAGGCGAAAAAAATAAAAGGTCTTAACAGCAAACATATCGAAATGCAAGATCACGTATTTTGAAACATATTCCGCTGTCCGTCTCTAGTCTGCATTTTGAAACGGCAAAGTCATTTCCTGCCTGTCGATGGGTCCCGTGAGAACGGCGCTTATGTAAAGATTATGCTGGCAGCAGCACTAATATTTACACGGAAAATGACAAAGACACCCGCGATGTTTTATAAGGTAAATAAAACAGCTTCAGCGTCTTTACGTGAAGCAGGGAGAAGTCGCGACTCCCCCGGTGTGTGTTGGTGGTATTCAGGTTAAACATGAATTATCCGTATAAGCTCTACAGCTGAAGGGTCACAGCAATGACAGCTGTGTCTCAATGCACTGCTCGCAAGACATCAACTGGATCAGGCTCCGGTAACACAAAAGACCGGTGTTTATCCTGAATAACTTAGGATTTTATAGAAAATAAATGAACCCCGAAGATGTTCCTTGACCACAAAAAAAAAAAAAAAAAAGAGGCTGAAAAGACGTCAACATCCGCCATCGACCCACATCAGGATTTTGGTGCAGTTTGCAAAACAACGGCTGCTGCTGCCTGAGCATATATATTCAGTCAGGCAGGAGTCATTTTTCATAGTAACATAAGAGCACAAATCGGCCTTCTTATGCATCTTATTCTGCACCGCGATACTGCCTTCGCATTTATTCATGTCCTAATAATAGATAATCACAGATAGAATACACTGCGGACAGAAATAGCCTACAGTATGGGTCACAAAGACAAATACGTTACAACTGAATGTCACATTATTCAATAACCAGGAAATGGGCTTAATAAATGCCCCCAAAAACCAGGAGGACAAGAGGCTGGCCGGCAAATTTGTTGCCTAAGATCTACAGCCAAGACACAAAAGACTAAATTGAAGATAAACAAAAATGAAAACATACATACCTGCCTTTGAGTTCAAGTTGTAAACGAGGTGTCAAAACACAGTAGAAACGACAACTCTTAAAGCATAGCTTTAGATATAGCCTTTACGTGAGGTAGTTGGAACACTAATATACAAAAATAAAAGGCTTTCTTCTTAGAAGAAGGGCTTCGTGTAAAATAAATTACACTGATGTTTTCAGATCATAACATCTGCAGCTGCTTCCTCCTCCCCTCGTTTTTTTTTGTTTTTTTTTGTTTCCTTCGCTGCAGATTTTCCTGTTTATTGCTGCCTTCCAGCTGATCCTCGGATCAGAATGTAGAAACGTACAAAACAGCTGATTGTGAGATCACAATGTGTCGGCCACGCCTTTAGCACGCCTCCCAGAAGGCGAGGCAGCCAATCAGATTATTACACCCGGTAGGAGCCGAGTCCTCTAAGCAACAAGGATAGGTGGGGGCTGGGCAGGATGGAGCTGTCAGCCTGAACCCAGATGGAAATGGAGACTGATCCCTGATCAGCTTCTGCTTTCCAGCAGCTCTGTTGTTGGACCCCGGGGTTGGGGGAGGGTAAGCTGATCCAGGGCCTGCTCAGGGAGCAGATGAAGATGTGATGACAGCAAAGTAAAGTTATTGAAGTGACTAATCAAACTAATCCCCCTGAAGTAATCATAGTAGTTATAGTATATTAAAATAACACTTCACTCCATATTCATGCTATTCTTATTTTACTTTTTATATATCCATCCATCCATTTTCTTCCGCTTTATCCGGGGTCGGGTCACAGGGAGGAACCAGGAGGTCCTGGAGGGGTCCAGGAGGCATCCTGACCAGATGCCCGAGCCGCCTCAACTGGCTCCTCTTTGTGTATTTTTTATTTTTTTTGCAAATTCATAGCTAACGCTGGATTACCTAATCCTATTTGCATGTTCTCATCTGACACCACACTGATCAAGCTGATCATTAACTGAAAGAAATAAGCCTCAAATATTCAAATGAGTAAACAGCCACAGAGCAGACACTACCAAGGTTCTCCTTTTTTTCAGTGATGCTGATGGAATTTTATTTATGTACATAGTCATCTCTCCCTCCCCACAGCATCACTCAGCTCATTCTACCTTAATGGGATGGACCTAAATGTGCCTTTCATCACACTGTATACCACCCACTCCTACTGGCTTTTTATGAATGCAGCATCTGGGCACCCACTGGTATTTCTGGATTTTTGGTTTAAACCCCTTGTGGTGTTTTGTCCTTCCTGCAGTCTCCAATTTCCTTCTTCTTTTTTTTTTTCCACTTTATGCAAAGGCGTGAAGGCTCACATAATGGCACACATCTTGCTGTTGCCCACACTGGTGTAGCTTTATGTTTTAAGAATATAACTCCATAAAGAATTGCACACCTGATCGATCACCAAACAGCTTTGCTTCTCTTCAAATATATTCACTTCCACATATTGGTGTAAATTGCAGAGTGCTGAGAATGCACTCAGGTTCTCCTTCTGCATGTATGAATTCTCTCAAGTGTTCTGGTTTCACCACCTAAAAACAGCAATTAAGTTTAGTCACTATAAGTTGCCTTTGAGCCCTTTCCACGGTGTATAGAAAAAGGGAATTTGCTCTCTCCTTAATGGATGTTAGTATATATAAAAAAAGGATGGCTAGTTGGATAATATTTAGTAGAAAAAGTCTGACCAGGCCAACAGAAACTATAATTAACCATTGACATGTCAAAAAGCTTAACTGGAATCAAAGTTAGAGGTCCAGTCTATATGGAACAACTTAGAGATATTTTTTTTTATAATACATCTTGTTTTTGGTAAATGCACAGTTTGTAATGCATTTGGTCCTTCCACGTCCTTTTGTGGAACTGGACCAAAACACAGGTAGGACCCCTCTCATGATAGAGTTGATGGTAAAATGAAGCTGTCACAAAAAAAAAAAAAAAAAAAAAAACAGGAAGCCAGAAGGTAAACGAGGTAAAAAAAATAAATAAAAAAAATCACAATATGAAAATGGCACAGAAAACAAGTGGCTCTGATACTGAAAGGAAGCTAGGGGTGTAAATTCAGAAGAGGGTGATTTCTGGCATGGAAAACATTTAGTCAGATCAACCAGCAGTCACAAGGGGACCTGGAGCCTAAGAACTGAGGGAGGCAACACAGAGTGATCGCAAAAGAATTTACTATATGTGAAAATCAGAAAGAAAGAAATATAAACCAAACAAAAGGGAGGATAGAAAAACAATCACTGAACAGAACATTACTAAATAGTGGAATCTAATAATAATGACACATGACAAAACTGAATAAAACTTTATCAAGTCACAGAAGTTCATAAATTATCATGGACTTTTCTACTATAAATTAAAGTAACACCTCTATATCATCCATCCATCCATCCATCCATCCATCCATCCATCCATCCATCCATCCATCCATCCATCCATCCATCCATCCATCATCCATCAAATTTGATATAACATGTACCGCGAAGTTTTAAGCCCTAAGGATATATCTATTTCTATTTAATTCCCAATTGTTTATTCTTTGCTCCTTTGAAAAACCTTCATTTTTAAAAAGTCCTTCACCTCTTCTAGGTCCACTGCTGCTATTCATGCTCACATTTTCACTCCTACAACTGTTTTTCTTAAGCCACATCACACTGTCCCGTGAATCATTCAGGCTTAAAAGCCTCCTGCACTTCAAAACCTGATCCTGTATTGTGTCTTTGCATAGCAGAAAACATAACAGGAGTGGGTTTTTTGGCACCTTCCTGTTAACAACCACTGACATTCAGTGACAGACATGAAATTGTGTACTAAAAGCTGAAATCATTAATGAGTAACTAGATGGAGGATTTGTGAAGGCCTCGCTTTTTGTAAAAACTGAGAACTTTTACAGAGTTCTCAGTTTTTTGGCAACATACAGTGTAATGTGCAAAATCACGTCAAGTACAAAGAATAGTATAAAAAAGAATAAAAAGGCAGCCTAAGAAGATTTTCCCTAATAAAGTCTGACTTCCTCGGCTGCAAAGTAGTCAGTGTTTTGGTGTTGCACTGTAAAGAAACAACACCAAAACAACTCAGCTGGAAACTATGAACAAAAACACCACACCTGTCTCCAGATTCCTGCTGAATGTGTCACAAATTTCTCATGCAGATGTCAGGTTTGAAATAAAAGCAGTCCACAAAGCTTTCCTAAGTCTGGGTGGCGAGGCCGATGCAGCTACCTGCTGCTGGGTAACTGAAGCACGCAGGCACACCGAGAGACGGAAACACACTGAACACACTGCAGCAATAATGACATCCAAACTCAAGTGACACGCTGAACACAAACATTCACCGAGAACAGTATGTACATCTGTGTCTAATGTTTGTGCTCTCAGGCTAATCGGGACAAGTCACAGCCCTGGTAGCGCTTGTTCTGTCATGCACTTACAGTGTTTTTATAAGGTTTTCAGTAGTAAACATACAAAACATGAAACGGGTGCGTGTCACGATGTTTGTGTTTGCTAATATGCGCTAGAAATGATTATAGAGCACAAATAATTGTAGCTCAAGCTTACTAATTAAATATCCAAAAGGCAGTAATGATTATTGTTTTTTTCCCTTTTCCTTAATTCATCTGGGTGCTTTCACCTAAGTTCCCTAAGAGTCCTGCAGTTTTCTATGCTGGTCAGGAAACCAGGTCAAAGGTCACAACTTTGTCGCCCTTATCTGTCTCTCATTTAAACAGCTTTAATTTATTCATCAAATGGTGGTAAAAGACATATTGACAAATCAGACAGAAAAAAAAATGTGTGATCCTTCACATCCTCTGATTTTACTTAGCTCATTTTAATTCTTTAGTTTAAATGCTTAACTTCACAATATTTACCTTAATCGTGCATGTAGTGTAGGCTTTATTTTTAGTGTCTCTCTTGTCTTAGGCCTCCTACCGTCTGGCTGACGATAAGACAGCAGCCCCCAGCGATAAGAAGTGTTACCACCAAACAACTGGCACTAATTTTAAGAGATATGTAAAACCTCTTCATCTTCAGCACATTAGAATAATTTTTTTTTTTACAATAATGAACATACAAAATGTAGTACCTAAATGTGATACAAGGATACTTTTATAAAAGAAAAAAAAAAAGAACAACAATGTGTATTCATTTGTATTCAGCTAATATTTTGTATAAATACCTTTTGTTGCTATTACAGCTGCAAATGTTTGGATGGATATCTCTAATGGCTTTGCTTATCTTAAGATTGATGTTTTTCCCCTTCCTGCTTTGTAAAATAGCTCAAATTCTGATTTGCAAGACAGCAGCTTTCTACTTTAACTCTGCCTATATGTTTCGGGTTGTTTGTCCTTTTAAAAGGTAAAGCTATATCATAGGCTCAAATCTTTTGCAGCATTTTAAAGAATGTTTTTCTCACATTTCTGTATTTAGCTCTGAAATTATGCTAATATGATAAAACTTTGACAGAGAAGGAGGAAAAGGGGTTTTATTATGAACACAGACGAATATTTCTGACACATTTGGATATCCACAGATTTAGGATGACTTCCTTCTGGTGTGGCTTTTGCATTTTTTTGACCCTGGGCTACCATATCTTGTCATAACATATTCCCCTCCTCTGACTGGGTGCTCATTTGATTTAATAATTTATATTACAAAACATCAGCATTGTTTGGCTGTATGACAGTCAGTGGCCTGAATAGACATACTCGGAGACAGAAAAGGCTATTTTAAAATAATTTAAGTAAAAAAAATTAAGGTCCACCTTTAGAAAAATGCCAAACCCCAAATCATTTCTTCTGACACCGTCCACTAGTGTTAGCCGGTCTGTGGCCTTAGATGACTAACTCTGCTTGTCTCATATTGCATGCAGCCTGTCTGTACTTGAAACTCTTCACACAGTCCCCAGATAACCTCTCGTCAACAGCACTATGTTGATATTGCTTACTCGGCAAGCATAACCTGATTGCACTCTTTAATCCAAATTTACACAACAGGAGGGAGCAGAACTGACAGATCTTCTTTTTCCTGGGAGGTCCCTGGTCTACAAAGAGAACTCTCCTGCAGAACCTGCATCCAATGGATCTAGCCCTACAAGGCCAGAGCAAACAGGGTCTGGAGACAGTGTCCTTGGCAAAGAGTGCATACTCACCGATAAACATGGGTGAGAACAGTCTGTGCTCACCAGACGGAAGGGGGCAACGCTCCCCCCTGTAGAGTATTACGAAAAGTAGCCAGGAGAGCTATTTTAAATTCTCTAAAGGATTATGCTGTCACGGATGACAAGAAATGAGTTTCAGGCGCCATTCGTTTAAGAAAATATAGACGGCAACCTTGTCTGGCTGTCCTTCAGCACTGTCAGTTAGTTATTTCCTTTTCACTCAGTGTAGGATCATCAAGAACTCCTTGGTCAGATAGACGCAGATGCGTCCACCGACTAAAAGCAAGGTTAAAAATAGCACAAAGCACCAGAAAGGTTAAAAAACAACTTAAATTAGAGCAAACATCTTTATTTTTCATTACATTTACTCGCGTCAGTTAGTCGTCACATAAAAAAAAATCGCCACTTCAATGAATACGTAAAAATATGCTTAAATAAAAATTTCTAATATTCGGAACACGGTGGGGAAACTTGGTGAAAATGTGGAAATTGAAACGGCAAAATAAGGACTGAAAGTAGGTCACAATTAAGCTTTTGTACATAAAGTACTTTTCAGCACGCGGTAACGCAACCGACTGTTATGTATAAAAGCACTTCCTCGTCGCCTGAAGTTCCAGTAGGGGATGTAGCTCAGTGGTAGAGCGCATGCTTTGCATGTATGAGGCCCCGGGTTCAATCCCCGGCATCTCCACTCTTTTTCAAGATTTTTTTTTTGGAACGTCTTAGATTCACAACTTTCGTCAAGAAGAAACCGCTGTCCATATTTTAATGAATAAATCTTTTCAGAGTAGTCTTAGTAAGAAAAAAAAAAAAGAGAAAACATAGGTGAAAACATAACGTGGTGGAAGTAAGAAGGATCTGTATGTAAATCTTTCAGATCATGTTTATGGAGCAAATTCATTTTACTGTAGAAATGTAGTGTTTTACAAAAATTAAATGGATGTTGTTTCAACTAAATTAAATTAGTACAATTGCTTTTAAAAATGAACATTTCTCTCCAATAGATTTTAATTGCAAAAAATTACATGTTAAAGTTTCTTTGAAACTTTAGGACAAATTTGTGGAAGGTTTTATAAAGGTTACCCTCATAGAGAACCTTTCAAATGAGTTGAGACAAATTAATTTCAGTAGTTTATATTGGGCCAGTTCAAAATAACTGTTCTTTCAAGGCACTTTAAAACATAAACGGATGCAATTTGGATACTGAAATAAAACAACTTTTTGATGTATGTCTACTTCTATACACCCGAATTGATGGCAGCAGGACTCAGTAGACCCGGGACTGTATTTACGAGGTAATGCCACCATTTTTTCAGGTGCTTTTGAACAGACACATGTAAGAGTTGGAGAACCCATTTTCAGAGGTTTGTCGCACCTGAAATTGACTCGTTCTGTTATGATTCTGGCCCGTCTGCCTGCTTTGTTTTCCTCCTCAGTTCTCACCTCTCCAATCAAACTCATCTGGTTCACCTACATGCTGCTGCGCTGCAGTGCAATCAGGCTCATGTCATCCACCTGTCCTTCAGCAGTTATATTCAGCACTCAGGCAAGCAGGCAGTGCCAGATTTTTGAAAGCCCTTTGGTGTGAGTAGATATCCAGTGTTACCGCCTTACCTGACCACCTGGCTCTTGCCCACGTATTTTGTCTCTTGGATTTCCCTGCTTTGCCTAGCCCACGTTGGATTCTTCACTGGCTTCTGGACTCGACCCTTTTTCTGCCTCTCGACCTCTGCTTCCTGTCCCGTCCCTGGATTTGTCTGCCTGATATTGTCTTCACGTGCCTGACCACCGATCCTTGCCTGACCCTCATAGGTTTGCCTCTTTCTGCCTCCCTGGTTCTGACCCTGACCCTGCCTCTGCCCCTTGACCTCTGAATTCTGATTCCACCTGGATTTATCACCTGCTACTTACCACTGTGCCACCAGTGCTCACGCTCTGAATCAGTCTCCATCTTGCAGAGTTGTTCTGTCCTCTACATCCAACATCCCAGAGATGATTATTTCTTGTGCGGGCCGGTACCAATTAGTCCACGGACCGGGGTTTGGGGACCACCGCTGTAGAGGATAAGAAAAAGCATAACGTGATTAAAAACATTAATAGTTTGAGAACAAATATTAATTATTCTTTGTCGCCATCTTGTGGCAAATTTGAGTATTTTCAAGAGCTGTTTGACATCTCTAACAGCAGGTGGCGCCAATTTAATATGTAGGTCGTCTGAAATTTGAATTTGCTGAGTAAATATAAAGAAATAACCCATGATCAACGACAACTGCAATAATAGTATCAAAACCACGATGTAGCACAAAAAATAAAAACCCTTTAAGCTCTACAGAAATGCAGATTTGTTTGTACAGAACAAATTGAAAAAGCATGTATGAGGGCTATAAAGGCAACGAAACAAAACATTCTGACAATATTAGACAAAGAGGAATAAACTGCATAGCTCAACATTTTTTAAGAAGAACATTTCATTTGTAGAAAAAAAAAAATCACATGATAATTTTACATGAAAAAATATCTTGGGTTTTTGAATAATACACGAAAGGATACGTCTACCTGTTGTTCAGAAAGTACTGAAATATAAAAACACAAGCTCACATCAGGATAAATTCCAAATACAAGGTGCTCAATCTGACCGTCTTTTTGTTATCTAAGAATTTATAGGTCAAGTTAAAGGGAAATAAATCTTGAACATGCTCTAAAAAACCCCATTCCCCTTCATTTTCTCTCTGGGCTTTGAGCTAACATTTAATTTCACCACCTCACATAAAAATAGACAATGTTTCCACCTGTGTGTGAGATGTCGATGTTTGCCTGTAATTCAATCTGTTGGCTTGTGAAGTGTTTGTTCTTGACTCGCATGCAAGAATACAACTGTGGACAAATCTAATAATGACTGGCATTATTATCATTTGCCGATGGATGTGTGAAACCTCACTTGGTCTGTAAATTGACGCGCTCTGCAAACAAATGGCATGAGCACAAAGAAATGAAAATGTGAATATAAATCTGCCCCGTTATTAAGCCATTGAAGTCTGAATGAGCCAGACTTGATAGTAGTAGTAGATATATTATAGAAGTGTATAAATATATATACAGGTAAATCTCACTGAGAAACAAGGCCTCGTTTTCAAATGACCTGCTTTGTGCTTACACAATGAAAATATGTCAAAATAGATCATGCTGAGTAGAAATAATAGACGAGACTTTCAGTGATCATGTTGTAAATTTCTCATCACGTCACGCTCAGACATACACAGCATGTCTTGCTCAAAGAGCTAAACACACAATGTGACCAAACTACAGATCACATGTAGGAGTTGGTGTCCAAATGAACTGCTGTGCATTCCTGTGGGATAATCTTATCTTCCTACTTGTGGACCTCTGAACTGCAGGGCAACACTTACACATGCGCCCTGGTTTGCATGTACAAGCAAACAAACATGCAGCCGTGAAAATGAATGAAGCAGTTAGAATACATCTGCAATAATTGAATAGGGGCGTGACGGGGGTCGTTTATCACAGATTTAGCCAATGGCTTTCAGAATAAATCTGATGGACTTTTAGAGGCGAAGTACAGACTCAATCAAAGAAGAGCTGATTTCTCTGTCTCCGCTGAAAAACCTCCACTGACTCAATGTAAATGTAATCAAGGGGTCGTTACCTGTCTCCTGAATTGACTGAATGGTTACAATGCACCTGATTGGTCCAAGATAGTAGATGGGGTTTTGAAATGTAAAGGTGCACTTGATGCATGCATACAATGACAATAGATGTTTGGGTGTCGCTTCTATTCAAATACATGATGGAAGTCGGCACCGTTAGGCTCTGAAAAGCAGCCTAACGGTCCTAATTTAGAGCTGGAATGATCAAAAACAAGGGCACATTTTGTTGTGTAAGAAAATCCTTGAGATTTTAGTTAGGATTTTTTTTTCTTCTGTTTCACCTAAAGTTTGATGTAGCATATGCATGTGGGAACTACGTTATTTTTTGTTGTTGTTGTTGTTGTTGTGCTTGAGTTTGAGCTATTGATTAAAAACAGCAAATTCAGCATCTTGCAAAAGTATTCACAACAACTGTTTGTCACCTTATAACCAAAAACCTCAATGTATTTCATGCTGAGTAACACTGAGTAGCGTATGACAGTGAAGAAATAGGAAATGGTGCATTTAAAATTCTTTACAAGTAAAATAAGAAAGTTTGAACCAGGTTTGAACACAAGTCCAGCTGCAAGACTTTTGGGATGTGCCTTTGGTAAGCTTGCACATCTAGAGAACATTTATGTCACTTTCTTTTTCTTTTTTTTTTTTTTGCAAAACAACTGAAGTTCGGTCAAGTTAGACTGACAGCGACTGCAGAACAGAAAATATTCAAGCCTCGTCACTAATTCCCATATGGATGTGGACCTGTACTTTTTCTGGGTCATTTAACTCTGACCAGAACAAAAATCCTACAACATAATGCTGCCACCACCATATTTCACAATATGCTTAGAGAGATGTTTATTGTTAGTTTTGAGGGCAAGATTCCAAATCTGTCTAAATCAACTTTTATGCAACCTGCTCAGGAAAACAAGGGACTAATTTATCAGCAGAATATTTTGCATCTTTGCTAATGATTGCGACTTATTATATTGGAAAGGGGGAAATCACGAGACCAACTTTCTCATTCTTGAAAACTACATTCCTTTCTGCTGCGGTGAATTCAGAGGAGAACCGAGCAATCTGTGAGAGCTTCTGTGTCTGGCTGATGCCTCAAGCCACAGATGAGTGGAGCATCTGTTCCCTGCAGAAGACTGTTGATCTCGTAGGGTCACTCTAACACGCTGCAACACAAATTGTCCGCAGTCTTCCCTACAGACAAATTGCCCCCTCCCCCTCCACGAATTGAATCACCACCACCAGTTTAATCACCTGTTTTCACTCATACAGCGATGAATACAGGAACCGAGAAGCATACAGAGTGATACGGGCAGAAGAACTCGTATCAAGTGTCGCTTCAAGCTCAAACAATCATCAACGTGAAGGAAGATTGCTTTCACGTGTCTCTCTTGGCTTTTCGCTGTTTCGTTTTTACTGCAGCCCTGCCCTGCTGACCCGCAGTCTACGTGGCGTCAGGATCAACAAGCGTCGTAACGACGTGTGAACTTTTGGGCACTCGGTGACAAAAGCGCCTTTTGGACAGGTGCACTAACCCGCCCCATCACCCGGCATCTGACTCCCTTTGCGATGCTAAATAGCTCCAGTTAAAGGCTGAGACATTCCCGTCTGATGATCTGGCACCCGATGCGCATTTTCAAACACTTTGCGCACCGACAATCCCAACGCAAGCGAAATATGCAATAATTTAAAATGAATCAAAAGTTTAAAAGTAACTAAAAGGAGACAAATACAAAATTCTGGCCCAATTTAACGGACCGTGCCGACTGAATTTACTGCTCATTTCCTCCCATTTCACACCACCCCAAGGCAGGCGCTTAAATAGCTCTAACTTTACATCATCATTTGGTTCCTGTCTGCTCGCTTAATTTTTTTGACCTCGATTCCCGCAGCGAGGAAGCAGGAGAACAGTGTCGCTCCTATTCACACTGAATGATCTCCTACTGAGAGCGCAGAGGAGAACAGATCGGGATGAACTGAGCTTTTTGCATTGAGGAGTGGCTGAAGAGGACAGGTCGTTTGTCTCTCCGTTTTATGAACAAAATGCCTTTTTCTCATCTCTGTGTGCGTGTAGAGTGATAAAGGCTTGATTGTTCGTGAGGGACCAGTGGGAACACGTATGCGGTTTTCAGCCTGATATTAAACTTTTTTTTTTTTTCTGGAAATGTGAGAAATAAATGCGGACTTCTCAGCCTGCTGGGGAAGCCTCACCTGATTTTTGACCCAACTGAACTAAACTCTAAATTGAACAGATATGAACTCGTGTTTTAGTGGTGTCTTTATTTCCTTTTTCACTCCGTCCTGGTCCTGAGACAGTACTTAGACTTGCTCCTTTAACTTAAGAACCCACAGAGACTCTATAAGGGTTCATCAACAAATTATTGACAAAATAACGCAGGAAACTTTAATTTTTTTTTTAAATCAACAGTTTGGGCTGCGTTAAAGGTGGTTTATCTGGAGTGCATGCTTAATTTAGTTTTGGAAATAGGATACTTCGTTTGTTTAAGTAATTTACTGTAGCTCACACTGAACATTGCAAGCTAATTTAAATTAATTCGTGGCTAATGAGGTATTTAACATAAGTTTTACATCATGTGACAACGGTGAATCATGCTACCATATAAAATAATTTGCACTTTGCATGAATATTTTTATGGAAACATATATTTTCAAATTACTGCTCACTTATTTTCCTTGACTGCACTTTTTGCATCTTGTTTTGTATTATTATATGATATAAGTAGATAATATTTCAAGTGACACCAAATTTATGTATCATTTTCATTAGTTAGGAGAAAAATACATATGTTGGGATTAGATTTTAACTTCCTCACAGTTTCAAATGAATATATATATTTTTTAAATCAATAACTTTAATTTTGACATTAATTGTTAACAATTTTCAGAAAAACAGTGCAGAATGAATTTACTATCGTTTGCTTTTGAATGTGTGATTTGACTGGTAATTTGTTGACGGTCCCTATGAGAACCAGCACTGCAGCAGGTCGCACTGTGTCATGAAGTAAAAAGAACATTTAAGCTCATATCTTTAACTCCTGAATACCCAATATTACAATATAGAAATGTACTTTATTTTATTACTATTATTTGTTTTTATCTAATTCAGAAATTTGTATTTCGGTAAAAGCCTATGGTGTACAGCCGTGGTGACATGCGCAGTCGTCGACACGCACAGCGCAGATTTTGTGATCTGAGGGGACAGTGGCGCCCCGGCGTGCAGGGGTGTGTCTTTGGGCGGGGACGTGCCCACCCATCCCGCTGCTTTCTCCCCCTCTATATCAGGAGGCAAACTTTTAACAGAGAGATACATGCAACATCGCAGGTTGTCGTTCTGTTTCCTGTGAGTTTTCAACTCCGTCCGTCTGGAAATAGCCATCAAGCCAGGAGCACGGGGACCAGTCGGCGTTTGGTTGTGGAGATTGTCTTATTTGTTTTGGTTGAAGACAAAACTCGAGCTCAAAATGCCTCGATCTTTTCTTGTCAAGAAGTATTTCTCCAACAAGAAGCCTTATTACAGAGAAAGCCAGCTGGAAAGTCAAACAGGTAAGTTTTCAAAGGAAATATTAGAACAAATCACTGTTAAAACGCTACATCTAAGTACCTGCAGCCAGGAAAGAGTTGTGAATGTAGCCTGCAGGTGAAAAGACTGATCTATTCACCTGGAAAATGTGTTGATGAGAAAGGTTGATGCTCTATAGAGTGCAACCCGAGAGCGAGAATGATAACAAGCTTAGATCATCTGTTTAACCCCACCTGACTTAACTTCCTCTTTGTTTTCAGCTTTTGTCCCAGAAAGCTTTCCACTGGCAGAACTTCCAACACAAAACAACGCGTCTGCGCTCACTTGCCACCCCAGCAGCCCCTTCTTCACCAGCTCTGATGCCCTGCCTGCTCCTCTCTCGCCAATTACCCCGGCGTCCCTGCCTTCCTCTCCGCTGGGCCCTCTGAACCTCACCAGCTCTCCCTCCAGCAGCGGAGATGAAGAAGAGGATGGGGGCCGTACCTCAGATCCCCCCAGTCCGGAGGTCATCCAAAACATCTTCCACTGTCTACACTGCAGCAAGAGCTACGGCAGCCTCTCTGCACTCTCGCATCACCAGCTGTCCAGCCACCAGTTCCCTCCAAGCGGTCCATTGCTGCAGACTGCTTCCATTCCCTCAGAGGTATCCCCACGCCCAGCTTTCCACTGCAAACATTGCTCCAAGGAGTACACCAGCCTGGGAGCTCTGAAGATGCACATCCGCTCACACACTCTTCCCTGCGTGTGCCCTACTTGCGGCAAAGCCTTCTCCAGGCCCTGGCTGCTCAGAGGACACATCCGCACGCACACAGGTAAAGA
This sequence comes from Girardinus metallicus, assembly GCA_903067095.1. Classification (NCBI taxonomy): domain Eukaryota; kingdom Metazoa; phylum Chordata; class Actinopteri; order Cyprinodontiformes; family Poeciliidae; genus Girardinus; species Girardinus metallicus. The sequence continues at coordinate 10,508 of CAEGAE010086965.1, read as the reverse complement.
TTTTAAGTCACCCCCATTGATTCACACTGTTTTGACTTTGTTGATGCAATTGGCTGCACCTTGTGCTCATTGATATTTATTGATCGATGAGCAAATGTAATTGCTTAGCAGGACACAATCTAATCTCAGCCCACCAGTTGGTCTGCATGAGGAACAACAGCATTAACTCAGCTGGGGTGTTCTTTTCTGCAGAGGATCATTTAAAAACAATGACTTTAATGAGTGCAAAGCGTTGCTCTGGTGCTGACTGTGTTCTCTGTTCCTCTGTTCCCCATGAAGGTGAGCGCCCCTTTGCTTGTCAACACTGCAACCGGGCCTTCGCCGACCGCTCCAACCTGCGCGCCCACCTGCAGACCCACTCAGATGTGAAGAAGTACCAGTGCGGCTCGTGCTCGCGTACCTTCAGCCGCATGTCCCTGCTGCATAAACACAGCTCCTCTGGGTGTTGTCCCTCATCATAGACCGTCTTGAAAAAGACACAGCCGGAGCTCCCCTTTGGGTTGTGCTAAGAGCCAGCGCCCACATCCTTGTACAATTCCTGTTTTTTTATAAGTGCCTTAACTTCATGATTGTCAAATATGAAATCACACTGTTGTTTGCTGCATGTTTTTTTTGAACTGTGGCAGCTGAAGGCATAGTTAATTCCCAGGAAACTTCGCTGGTGCCGGCCGGTCCGGGACCGCGGCCACGTTGCAGCTGCTTGGGGTGTGTTTGTCCGTACGCGAGGATGTCATTCCTCACCATGCTATACATGCATGATGTATGAGTGTTGAGACAGCTGTCTGTGCATGGTGCACCGTGGAGGCAGGGCGCTGAGGGACGCGCTAGCTGCAACCTCAACGACAGGTGACACACGCAGACAACATTTGCCCCCTCCTCGCTGCACAACCACACTAGGATACAAAAGCTCACTTGAGCCTGACCAAAAACTGTTTTTAAATCTATTTGGATGTGCGGCTTTTTTCTTTACTTTTCTTTTTTTTTTTTTTTTAAACATTTGGTTGAAGATGAATTTCAATAGATACACTGTGCAAAGTTGTGTATTTTCATTCCTATGGTTTTTGTAAATAAAAGGATTTCTAACAAACTCAGTTGGTTTTCTGTGTCCCTTTTTTAATGTAGTAGTGTTTCAGATGACTTCGTATTGACACAAGAGTTCATTAGGACATGCATGACAGTTTGTGAATGGGATGATAGAGCTGCACACAGTTGTATGGGTTGGTGTGTGCTACAGGGAGCAGGGAGAGGTTTATATGATGTTGAGTGATGGGCAGAACACCTGCACACACCTGCCCGTCGGTCAGGAAACACTGGACACACACACCGTGCAAGCAGGGTTGGTGGGCAGACTGTGCAGAAAGATGCTGACTTGTTGTCGGAGGGGAATGAGCAAATAAGCAACGATGGGATCCCTGTTCACCCATTTCTTGTCAAAGAAGTGGCATCTAAAAGAAAGCAGGAAATTAGACGAGGCAGTTCAGATCAGCTCATAATGGGTCCATCTGAAGCTAAGTGTCCGGGGTGCAATATATGGCAGCAATCTAAACACACAAACATACACTGACGCCAGCATGTCTTGGTGAGGTAACAGAATTTACTCCCGATTGGTCTTGGTGCAGAAAGGTGCATGCGTGCACCAGTGTGTCTGAGGACGCCGACAAACCTTGAGATCAGATTGCATGACTTGGCTTGCTCAATGTAAACAGCACCCTAAAGGCTGGCTGTGTGCATGCAAACACACAACCCCTGAATACAGAAGCTTACTTTGATCAAGGGGGGGAATTTTTCATTTGTCTGCTACCTTTTTTTTTTTTTTTTTCTCTCTGAGCTCATGTGAATGTGAGAGTCATTTTAGCAGCTGCACACCTACGCAGTCACAGTGAATCAAAGAGGGCCTGAGCCCCACTTGAAGGGCCGACCGTGACACGTGTGGTGGGCGAGTACTTTGGAGAAAAATGGGCAGAATTCAAAAGATGTGTCTAATTTCAATTTTTCCTTGTGATATCTCCATTCTGCCTCCACAAACTATACATTTAATTCCCGATATGCTTTTGAAATTAAATTGACATCTTGCTAAGGGGACATTTTTTTTGTTTGTGGTGTGTAGGAGGCAGTCTGACGCTTTAGCTGCGAGGCGATGAGATCACTGGAGCTGTCATCTTTCCTTTTAAATGATGCTTGGTATCATATTGGCCCCCTTAAAGTATTTTGATGTTCACAGCCTCACGCGTGTGTCCCCTGACTAATTTGGCATTCCTGAACCATTAGCGACAGACATATAATACCACCGCCTTGCAGAGCGATGGCTTTTCTTTCTGCTGTCTTTTCATTAGATTTTCCCTAACAAGAAAAATGTGCTCCATATGCCTAGATTTACCTGCAAAATGCTTAAGGTTTCTAGGAGCTGATCTTGCTGAACGCTTTTAAAGAACTAGGATAAAAGAACTTCTTACTGTAAATGTGTTTAGGATTTTGCGCCTACTGCATTTATGTGTTTAAATGTTTAAGTCCTTGTGTCTAAAATTGTTTTTATGCAGCTTTCCTGGCCAGTGGTGTTCGTAAAAGATATTTTCAATCTCAATGAGTGTTTCCTGGGTAAAAGAAAAAGATAATGAAATGGAAAATAAGTTTTTTTGACAATAACGATTGGGCAAACTTTACACAGGCTTGTTTCAGGCGAACAACATCTTTAACTTCAGCCCATTGATGCATTAAAGTGCCAAATGTCTCATTAGTTTTGCTTAATTCTGTTTTAATCCAGAAAAAGATCATTATTAAGAGAATATTTGACTTATGTTTGTCATTTTGTGTGGCTTAGCTGCTCTTTATATTTTATTAATAAACTCATTGGACAGGTTAAGTTAACTGCACCATAGCTTGTCCCAGAGCCATAAGGAGTTGCCTTTGGGGGTGAAATTTGTGTTTTCTCTTATTTTCTTGTAAGTGTTTTCTCACACTTACGAGTGTATTACTTTGAGAACTAAGAAACAAAAGATCTTATGGTTTTGAATCAAAAATATGCATCACTTTGTAGAGCAGGGCTTTGCTGGGATCAAATGGTAAAACTAAACTTCAGTGTATTTATTGTGCTGTTGATGATGATGTGATGTTATTTGTTACTTCATTTAACTTGTGTCCAATTTATCCTATAACCTTTTCACCATCAGCTTGGCTGAGGCTACAGATGTTTTGGTAGAGTCCGTCTGTCCATCCGTTTTCTTACACCCTCGGGGTTGGTAGGGGTACTAGTGCCTATCTCCAGCTGTCAACGGGCGAGAGGCGGAGTACACCAAAAAGTAGAAATAAAAAATGAAAATTAATTAGCTTTCTATTACAAATTAAAAGCAATAAAATTGCAAACCCACTTTAAATTCTGTGACTCCGCTCTTTTATGTGTGTCAGATTTTACAGCTGTACTCTGTTTCCATCTTTGTTTGATACATATTACTGTAATAGTATTTGTAATGTGAAATTTTTGCCCCCTCTCTGGCATGACGCAATGGATTTCGTTCCGTTGAGAATAGATTTAAAGACTTTTAAACCCGAAAAGATCGAATCTATTAGATCTTAACTCCTTTATCAATAGATGTCTCTTTTCTCCCCCAACATATTTGTGAACTGAGTTAAAAAGGTTTTCTCTCCCTGCTGATGCAAATGCCTGTGTAGTGCTCTCCAAGAATATTCATAACCTGAACTATATCACATTTGTTTCTGTTACAAACTATAAACTCCAATGCAGCCGTAGGATTTTATATGGGAGACATATTGCATAAATATGAAATTGGTCCAGCTGAATGTGAATCCATAGCGCACTTGTTAGATTGTATTTGTCCATCCGTCCATGGTTGTCAGTCCATTAGTTTATTTGTAAACAATCAAATGAACATACTGTTGATCTATTCCTCATATCCAAATAAAATACACTGATGTTTATGATTTCAGTGGAAGAAATAGTCATAAAACTGAAGATGCTTGAATATGTTTGCACAACTCTGCATTAAGACATTGCTTAGGATAGAAATTATTCTGCCAGCACAGCAAAAACAGGCCCTTTTCTAAAGTATTTGATTCAAAGCATCTGTCTTACGGCATTTACAGGGCATGATTGGATGAGTGTCTGTTGATTTTCTATTAAGGTCGTCAGGGTTTGCAGTGGCCCATGCTGAGTGGGAGAGAGAGTGTGTTGCTGAAATCAGAACGTCAGGCTTTGCAGAGCTGATTCATTGGAGGATCAGGTTCAAGCCAAGAGGGTTAAGTCACTGGGCTAAAGTTTCCAACCCTCTTACGAGCTGCAGAGCTCTTACACAACTGCCCAAAGCCTCAGCGCCAACATTCTCTGCTGGAGCAATCTCAGAAGACTCTCCTCCAGCCCTTTGTCCTTTCAAAAGATATTAAAAAGTCTCAAATTTACCTAAGCCTCATCTGCCTCCAAGTAGAAAATTAAGCAACATGTATGGGGAAAATAAATGGCATTAGGTTAGGAATAAAAAGGTGATGTAAGGATAATAGGAGGAGGTAAGCAACAGGAGAGGAGAGACTGGACATTGGAGGGGGAGGAGGTGGGTGTCTGAAGAAGAATGGGTGTATCTGTTTGCAGGCCATTAATCAAATCAGTGGGGAGTTGAATTTACTGAGGAATGCCACATGTTGCAATGCAGACTTGATCAATGACATGTGCTGTGAGGGCAGTAAGATATGCCTTAAACTCAGCATATCTTACGCCGCCGCTGTAACAGGCGATCAGCATGTAAAACACATCAGCATCTGGCTTATCCAAGAGTCAAAATAAGGAGGAATTCGTCTTTATCATCCAAAACATTTGGAGTGCGTGCCGCTCTGTGACAGATCCACACAGTGAACTCAGATCTCTGAGCACACAGAGCAGTTTTACCCAAGGACAGGATGCGGCCTCCGGGAGGGGGCACACACCATTTCCTGCCCACCTCCGCACCCCCTGCCGTCCCCTTCACCAAAACGTGTCTGTGTGCATTACGAGGCTTTAGCCTTGCTCCTAAACAGCAAGGCTCTGTCCCACAGGGTCAAAGGTTAGAGGATGAGCCACAAAGAGACAGGAGGACAAACAAACCTGACACTTTGTCTGTGGCAGAAATGTCAGACTGTGTTTTGCAGAGAGCTGCCAACGTGCATGTTTCCTTTGGCTCTGAATACTGGAGAGTGCACAAACTCTACTGCAGAGCTCCTGTGTACCATGAACATCCACGGGACAATGTTCACTCATCGGGATTTTACTGGATAAACCAGAACAAAGTTGTGAACAATTGTGAAGTGACAGGGAAATGATTCTAAAAATGTTGGTCCACATTTTTATTTAACCTCTAAACTCCCCTGTCTCTGATGAAGAAAGCAGCCCACAGCACGATGCAGCCACACCTATGTGTGTTCATAGCGTCATACAGTGTTAGTTTTCGACTAACCTGTTGAATCTAAAAATCCTGTCAACACATCATCCCACTTGAGTCGTGGATCATTGCAGCTCCCCAAGAATACCAGATCTGGCTGCTTTATGAATTGATGTTCTCATTTGGTTAATAATCTGATTAAACTGTTAAAAGTGTAATTGGTTTTTGGTAAATATATCTTTTTGAAATCGTTATTGTTTCAGCAGAAGCATGGAAAACACAGCACAGAAACACTGCTCAGTGGAGACCATGTATTGATTGGGAAAGACCTGCAGTGAATTATGAAACAATATGACAAATGAGGTCCTGTTGGGTAAACTGCCGAGTAGCTGAAATCTTAGAATTGGAAACTATTTCACTTTCAAAAGCGAGCAGCAGCTTTCTTTGGTTCTCAAACACTCTGAGCGTCATTACAAAATGACATGATGCCTGATGAGTGATTCATATGCTTCTAAATATTTAAACTTTTTGATGCCACAAAGTAATTACGATAATTTATTTTGAAATATACAATGTCGTCTTGGTTCAATGTAAATAAAATACAAGTTTTCTATTTTTTTGAATGAGCAGCGTTCTGGTTTGTCCTGATCTGCCACACAGTGATCTGTTTAGAGGCGTTGTCAAAACTGCCCAGATACACCGGTGCTCGATGTCACAGTGGCCTCGGTGTGGATCACCCACCTCTGAGTCTGCTGCTGCTGAGAGAGTCCCACCACCTGGCAGAGTTATACTTTATCCATCCAACATGCTGTAATACAAATGGAGAAAATCTGGTTTGCGGTAGGTGGGACATGGGGGAACATTGGAAGAATAGAATAGAATAGAATAGATCTAATAGTGGCAAAATTCAGGAGTCACAGCAACAAGTTAAGAAGGTAAGTGGGTGCTTGCATATTTACTGGATTAAGTCATTTTTATCAGCACATAGAATTAACAGAATTTATTTAGTTTTTCTCAGTTAGTCAGTAGATTTTTACTTTGGAGAAAAATTTTAGTAAAGTAAAGTTTCATCAAGTTCCTTGTTGTTGTTTACTTACAGTGCTTCATGAAATTAGTGCAAAATTAAAAGAAAACTAAAACTTATCAACCAAAGCCTAAAGTTCACAATCAAAAGACAGATTCAACAGCTCTCTTTCTACAATGGGTCTCTTCTTACCACTTTTCATGAAGGTTAGATTTGACCACTGTCCTGTCAAAGGTTCTCCCACCTGAGCTGTGGATCTTTGCAGCTCCTCCAGAGTTACCACAGGCCTTTTTCCTGCTTTTCCTGATCTGTAGGTTTAAGTGAAACATTGCGCTGAGATGATGACCTGGATTTTCTATTTGGTATCAAAGTACAGGAGGCTGAATGTGTTCACAAGCCAGACTTTTTAAATCATGTTTACACATTTATGAAAACTATTTTTCTCTTTTCTTCCACTCTACAACTATGAACTATGTTGTGTTGATTTATCACACGACAATGTGTTTGTAGCATGACACAATTTAAAAACAACTTTTGTAAGTACACAAAAAATGACAGGAACATTGAATACTGTCTTTTTTATATGATTTATAGTACAATTACAATGACTTTAACAAAAAAATGTGTTTTCAGTCTTCATATAAACTCCTAATTTTAACAGTTAACCAGATTGGAAGGAGGAACAAGATGTGCCAGGAAGATGACCTGCAAAAATTTCATTTTGGTAATAAAATATGTTCTCTTGCAAATGCAATTATTTAAAAATAAATAAATTCCAGTGGAACTGCTATTCATTTCAGCGATGAGCCAACCCAGGACTAAATGTGGTGCAAGAACGGGAGTGCATAAGAAAGCTTGGAAACCACACACACGCACACACAGGGAAAACTGGGCAAAGGCCAACATGTCATGACATGAGAAAACAGAGAAAATACATGGAGCTGACCTGCTAAGGAGGATGTTATTGTCAGAGCAGATAAAAATGGGTGACAAGCTAATCAAGGTAGGAAGATTGAAAAGTATTAGTTTTCTTTGGAGCTAGATGAGTCTGTTAGAGCTGGCAGCAGCTGAAATTCTCTTGTTCTAACTGTTTTTCTCTCTTTATTCACTCTAGTCTCTTCTCCCACCTCACACTGTTGTGTGATTCTGCTTTTTTTAACCACAGGTATTCAGGTATTTGCCTCCAGGGTGCTGCTGGTAGTGCTAGGAGTTGCAAGGTGCACTCTTGTCCTCGTGTCAGGGCCTGTGTGGACCCAGGGGGCCACTAACTGAAGGACCGGGACAGTCCTATTGTCCCAAAGCATTCCACGTGAACAAGGTAAAGAGCGAGGGAGGTGGCGTAGGGTGGGGAGTCGTGCTTTGAGTGGGGATCTGGAGCGTATGTGTTATTGTAAAGAGCACAGATTGTCTCCCGTCTCCTTCACCTCCTCTCCTCACCCCGCCTCGCTCCGTCCTATCCTGTCCCCTGAGTTGCTGCAGGCTAAGTAAAATACACCTGCCTGAAATCTACACCTCAGGGCCAGATGCCTATCTCCAAAATCTCCAGAGTTTTCCATAAATTGCACACACACTCAGAGCAAGAACATCTGGTTATATTAAACCTGCTGAAATTTGAATTTAAAATCAATTCACAAATTTTCTTGCCCTTTAAAAGTTAGTAGAGAAAATTATTTGATATTTGTTTTCTGAAAGCCCCCTACCAGGGTTAACAGAGAAATCATGTATCTGAGCAAAATCTGATCATTGTTTTAAAAAGGTACCTTAATATATAGTTGACATCTCAAATGTGTTGCAGAGATGCAACAAAAAAATTTGCTTAATCAAGATAAAAGGGCTCATTTGTTTTCTAAATGATGTTTATCCTCAAACAAACACATGAAGAACTGCAGACCTGAAATATGCTTAGGATTGATTTAGATAGTGGGCTTATTAAACATGAGAGGAGCATGTGAATTTAAATATTTGACTTGCTTGTTAGAGTAGACAGACAACAGCGACAGAAAAATAAGAAATTGTTCAGATGAGATTAAAATGACTTCTGTTTGCATAAAGTGGAGCTGTGTTGAGTAAAGAAATTAGTATTTTACATTAAGCAGGTATTAAGGCAATGGTGCCATCAGAAAATGTTCATAAAGGTGGCTGGATCTAAATATTTTAGAGTGGCACTATGTGTATGCATATAAGTAGGCAATTTTCTAAAATAATGTTTTTAGGATAAGTTATTTTTTGCCAAAAAATGACTTCAGCCATTATTTCAGACAATGTACAGCTTATTTCCACAGAACTCCTCCTTGGAGCTTCAGTTTCCTTACGTTGAAAGATATTAACCAGATTTTCTAATCCTTGTTCTTTTTGCCACACTTTTTTCTCAGTAACTATATTTCCACACATAAATCTGTCCTGCATGCCTTCTTCTCACTTTCTGTACACCATACAACCCTTGAACTCTGATCATGTTACTTCATGACAGATCTGAGGTTTCTGCGTTTGCTTTGGCATGAGGAGAATCATTCTTGGCTTGTTTTGACTCCCCAGATGTGCACATTTACGAGACAGTGGATGGTCTAATGTTGCATGTCTGAACAAATGGTCAGTACGATGTGCATGCTTGTGTGTCTATGTGTAACTGGACCCTCTCATAGTAAGTGGGCACAGGTGTCTCACCACCTGACCACACCCCCAGGCCAGACGGCACCTCCTGTCCCTAACACCTGTCCCCTCCGTCTGTGAAAAGACCTGCGCACCTCTCCCCTTCTGTCTCACACACAGTCTAAAGTTTGTCTGGGAGGAGGGCAGGTTGCTGGTCTGAGACCAAGTCAGATGGGGGGGGCTTCTTTAGGATGTTGTGAGGGGATCACCAGTTTGTCTTGAGTATCCATGCAGCTGTCCTGCTGAAACCAAAACTCAGACTAAGGATGCGGCTCAATGCGGTGCCGCCTCTGCCCACTCGGTGACATCGCTGCAAGCTGTTGCAGAGCGTCTGCAGACCTTCGTGTCCTTACGAGCAACAGATGGGAATGTATCAAAACACTTCTACCATCTATATGTCTAACAAACAGTAGAAAGATTTGGTTTCAAAGCTGTTCTCATCAGTCCTGTTATTAATGGGCATTTTATTTAACTATTATAGTGAAGATTTGAAGCCCAACTCTTATTCCATCTGGCTTTTTAAGAAAAGTGTGTTTACTTTTAGTTTTTAATCTTTTTAATTTAGAGACCTCAATTAACCTAACAATCATGTGATTGGACTAGAAGGACATCAGCGTATTTGGAGAGCAAAGAGGGAGAACATGCTCTCTTGCTCTTTGAGAAAGAGAGCATTGAAACCGACTGAGCCACTGTGCATTCGTCTGTCCGTCAGTCTATCTTTCTAGCTAACCATCCCGGATAAGCCCCCATTTTTGTCATGGTCTTGATCAACAGTAACGAGAGTCACAGCTTGAGAGTAAATATCAGTTTTTAAGAAATAATAAAAGAGAGGAGTAAACAAAGACATTTAAATGATGTGACAAGCAGTAATCTAGCATGAAGGGATCTCAGTGTGGATATATGAAAAAGTAGATAAATGAAGTAGGCTATACTCTGATGTTTGGTTCACAAATCCACATATGAGCAACTTTGTGCTCCTAAGGTTCATAAGGCTGCAATATTCAATCAGTTTCCCCTTTTTTAACATTGTGCTCACATGTTCGGAAAATGATGAACACTTTCATATGAGCTCTATCTGAAAGTCCTGTCTTTAGGAAACTCAAAATAAAATCCATCACAGGACCTGAGATTGTCATTCTTTATTCCCGCCACCTCCTGTGTGCCAAGATTTCAGCTAATAATTGTTCAGACATCATCTTATTGGAACTATAATAAATCTGCTTTATCTTTTGGTGTTTTATAGTTTCAATCAAAGAAGTAAGATTGATTATAATAATCTATAACTAATTATGCTTGTGGAAAAGTTCAAGAAACCAGAAGAGCATCTGATCATGTCCGATCAAGACTACTAAAGTTTGACCTACTGGACATAAAATGTCCAGAAATGGGGGATGAATCATCCATCCATCCATCCATTTTCTGTTCACCCTTGTCCCTTAATGGGGTCGGGAGGGTTGCTGGTGCCCATCTCCAGC